>CATIWO010264594.1:0-15412 GCA_949673435.1 Macaranga tanarius | reverse complement strand
TTTCCGTCGCTAAAGTTTAGCGACGAGCAAAATAACGACGGAAAATTTTCCGTCGTTATTCCGTCGCTAAGCCATTTAGCGACGGAAAATTCTAATTTAGCGACGGAAAAATCCGTCGCTAAATCGCCTGTTTTTTGTAGTGTGAGTGAGTGAGTGACTGACAGAAGGAAGAACAGACGAATATTCGAGAGACTGAGAGAGTTTGAGAGGAGAGACCGAGAGACAGATAAGGAGGGAGAGGGGCGGCTGGGGAAATGAATTAGGGTTAGATAAGTTGGTTTATATACTTAGGGAGTTAGAGTTTTTAGGTTATATATATATATATTATAGGCGGTTTTTTGGGCGGTTCGGTTATTATTTTTCATTAACCGAACCGCTGCCTGCAAACTGCAATTTAACCCCACCTCACCCAACCACTATTGCTCTTTGGTTCGGTTCAAAATGGGTTGGCTTTTGCGGTTCGGTTTTTGACAGTTCGCTCGGACCGGACGGGTTTTGCACAGCCCTAATTAGAATTATAGCAATTTATCAGTTGTTAATACGCCAGATCAAAGCTTTTGTGATTGGTTCAAGTTGTTTATAAACTCTGGTCCTAGTGAATTGGTTGAGAGGCTAGCCATAGTTGTGTGGAGTACATGGAGGAGCAGGAATGATTTATTGTGGTCTAAAGTCAGATTATCGGTTGGGCGGACTATTCATACTAGCCAAAATGTTGTGTTTGAGTTAGATGCCCTAAATGTTGTAAGGGCAATTTCAAATGGGGATCCTGATATCTCCTCTTTTGGTATGATTGTTGAAGACTGTAGGGATTTGTTCAAATCAGTCGTTAGTTGAAGATTGAGATCTATTAGAAGATCTACAAAATTTGGGGCTCATTGTGTAGCAAGGGCGGCAATTTCTGTGTCTGACTACTGCTCATGTGAGGGTATCCCTCCTCTATTCTTATTTAATCCTTTGCATTATGATAATTCTTGAATGAAGTTGCTTTATTTTTATTTTTTTTAAAAAAAAAAGCTTTCACAAAAGAAATTGAAAATTAAATGTATATTTAAAAAAAGTTAAAATTTTAATATACAAAGTTATATTTTTAATCATAACTATCTTAGAAAAATCACTAAAATTTGTATACGTATATGTTCACTTATAGATAATTTTACCATAATATTTTTAGTTAAAAATATTTATTGATTGGTTATTCTTAATTTTATAAAAGAAAAATTGAATTTTTATTAGTCATAAGGCTAAAAAATATAATTAATATTAATAATACTAATGCCTAAAAATCATTGGTAACATTTTTGAAAAAATAAAATACGTAAATTTATGAAAGTGCAAAAATAATTTAATTTTTTCTTAGTTTTTAAGTAAAAATAAAAAAAAATACAAGATGTAAAGTTTGTAATTCAGTAATGAAGAAGTGTTATAACGACTATTTATTTATTCAATTTTTATTCGCTTTAAAAAAAATAATGAGTTATTTATTTCCCACTAGTACAGTATCTATCAATAAAGCAAATTAAACAGGTGATGCACATGCACTGAAATGAAAGGGGTCCATATTTTGAACGAGTACAACAGTCCCGTGTGAATTTTAATTTAATTTAAAACACACATTCATTCATTGTACAAATTAAAATGAATAAATAAGAATCCATGAATTAAATAGCTCTTTTCGTGTGGGACTTAATACCGGATATCCATGGTAGTAGAGCGGGATTTACTACTTTTTTCCTCCCGCTCTCCCGGAGCCCTCAGGGCTGACTTTGTTAAAAAAAAAAAAAAAAAAAAAAAAGAAGCCAAATTCATGCATTTGCTATAAGCCCACATGCACATATATGGTATTAGTAGTACTAGTATTATCATCCCATCTCATGTAATGTCCAAATTAAATAGTAATATAATCAATCAGCAAATAAATCCCAATAATAAAATTGAAGGACCGAGTCTAAGTCTAAGTCTAAGTCAGTTCAGTCAAAGAATCCCAGCGCGTTGCGTTGGCTTTTGATCTTCTTCTTTAGCAATAGGCAATAGCAGCCGTCACTCCACTCCCTCCTCCCCTTCCAAGCAACATCTTCTCTTCTTCTTTTTCATCATCATATATAACTCACTTCACCACTTTCTTCTCCACCACCACCACCACCACTTGTAGCTACCACAACACAACCACTACTAATTCAATTTCAATTTCATTTTAACATGAACATGATTAATGATAATGTGCCTGTTAATGTTATTATCCGCGATGTCTGGTCCCACAATTTAGAATCTGAGTTCCAGCTCATCCGTGACCTCATCGACGACTACCCTTTCATTTCCATGGACACTGAATTCCCCGGTCTTCTTTTCAAGCATCAACACCATCATCGCCCTTCCTCCTCCGATCTCTACAAAATCCTCAAATCCAACGTCGACGCTTTGAATCTCATCCAGGTCGGCCTCACCCTCTCCGACTCCAACGGCAACCTCCCTCATCTCGGCACCCCCAACCGTTTCATCTGGGAATTCAACTTCCGCGATTTCGACATCTCTCGCGATCCTCACGCTCCCGACTCTATCGAATTGTTAACCCGTCAGGGCATTGACTTCCACAGAAACAGAGACGAAGGCGTTGACTCTGCCAGATTCGCCGAGCTGATGATGTCTTCGGGACTGGTGTGCAATGAGTCGGTGAGTTGGGTGACGTTCCACAGCGCCTACGACTTCGGATACCTGGTGAAGGTGCTGACTCGGACGTCGTTGCCGAGCGGTGTGGAGGAATTCTTGAGGGTGGTGAGGGTGTTCTTCGGAGACAGAGTGTACGACGTCAAACACATGATGCGATTCTGCAAGAGCTTGTACGGGGGGTTAGATCGTGTGGCCAGGACGCTGGAGGTGGAGCGGGCAGTAGGGAAATGCCATCAGGCCGGCTCAGATAGCTTGCTGACATGGCACGCTTTTCAAAAGATGAGAGATGTGTACTTCTTCGAGGATGGGGCGGAGAAACATGCCGGAGTTTTGTATGGATTAGAAGGGGCTCTAGTTTTTTAATTAATCCACACAATTATTCATTTGTTTAATTAATTTACAATCAATTTGTAAATTGTAAGTAAGTATTAGTTAATTAAATTTGAAGGTGATGAGATTTAATTAACTGCGTATGGATCCCAAATCTGCTGTCCAAGAAGGACACACAATTAAATTAAGCAGGCTTAATAGATAGGTAGGCTCTCATTTCTCAAACGTAATTAATTAGATCCACTTCACCAGAACAATAAGGGATTAATTATTTAGTTAATTCTTTCAGCGTGGCACTAACACTATGCATGGCAACTAGAGAGGGAAGGGAAGGGAAGGTTTTTTAAAGGGAATGAAAGGGAAGGAAATAAAAATTATAGATGTTGTTGTATTTGGTAACTTAATAAGGGGAAAAAAGGGGAAATAAGGAGAAATATTTAAAAAGAAAATATAATTTACAATTATAATGTATTTTGGAGTTGAAATTTTTTACACCCTAATTTGGGGTGTAATAATTTTCCAAGGGGAATGAAGGGGAATAATTACCCTTCAATTCTCTTCTCCTTCAATTCCCTTCTCCTATCCAAATAACATAAATTTTGATTCCCTTTATATTCTCTTCACTTGCCCTTCTATTCTACTCCATCCATTGTAAGGCTAATATATACCAGATAGCTATATATAAATAAAAGACTGTTTATTTGTCCTGAATTCCGAAAACTCTATATAAATGCATGATCATACATACATACATGAACCTACCATGCCACTTAATTTACAGAGTTACGGAGCGTCACACACAGTTTCTTCTAATCCAATGGCGCGCAGTAATCATCAATCCTAAGCTTTTTTTTTTATATAAAAATAAGATAAACAGCTTTCTTTTAAAAAAAATTATATATAAGTATGTTATTCTCGGTGTGGCTTTTTGGATACGGTGACTTCATTCCAGATCTCAGTGAAAGCTTGAATAATGAGTCCATGATGACATGGAGAATTCAGCTCTAGAAAACAATTTACAAGCTGTTGAAGATCATTCTTGGAGAAGATTTCCTTCTCAAATATCATCTGCAGCATAGAATGCCTGAAATCTTGATACGGGTGGTTAGAATCTTTCACCACAGCAATGCTCTCCATCATCAGTTTCTTCTTCGACCCCAATTCTCCTTCTGGAGCAACTATATTATTATTGTTTTCATCTTCTGCTGATGAAAGCGTACTACTGTTATTGTGTATGGTAGCAGCGAAAATGCAGCTTCCTTCTCCTCCATGCGGTGATGGTACTGAGGAAGAACAAGCTGGGTTGCTTGTGGTTTTGGGTTTACGGAAGAGATCAATGGGGTCGTGAACATCCGTCGCTTTGGCCCTGCCACAGCCGCAGCTTGCATTTGCTGCTGCGACAACTGTTTTCAAAAGTTTATTTTTCTTTTTTGAGGGCATTATACACTCAGAATTATGCAGTTAACTAAAGAAGAATAGGTATATAATTAAAGAACAATTGTTGTTGTTGGTAGGAGTTATTTTTCAAATTCTGAGCAGATAGATAAAAGTCATTTTTCATATGTTGTTTGACTTAACGTAGAGGTCTAGACTATCAAAATATTAAAGATTTTGTTTCTTAATTAATCTTTACTCTTTAATCTAATTATATAATATTTTGTTAAAGACGTATCTCTCCATAATCGCTTTTGTTCAAATTTTGTTTTGCAGATCAGTTAACTTTTAATTTTTAAAAGTATTGTTCAAAAGATTATTATCTAGTTAAGAAAGACTTTAAAGGATTTTTTTTTTTTTTTTTTTTGAGGAAGACTTAAAAGATTATTAAATAGTTAATTAACAAATTAAGACTTAAAATACCACAATATGTAGATGACCAATCGTGCGTTATCTGAAAACTAAAATTAAGTCATTTCTACATGTTAATAACGATCGATGAATAATGATCTTGGGATCATCTACATCACACACTTCTATTAGTGAAAAGGAGTGTAAATTATTAGAGTAATTTCTTTACTAAAGCCTAACAACTTTAATTTCCTTATAGTGTTGGTAGCTACCCTTAACAATTGAGGTTTTGATGTTGTACCAAATTAACCAACTCTTTTTTTTCCCTTAAAATGCAATTAACAACCTGATCAGGTCCTTTTCCAATTTATTATGATCTGTTAGTTACATCTTAATCCAAGTGGATGAGGATCTCTTAATTTCAAGCCCAAAGAATCAAGAAAACAAAATGTAGTTGTTAACTGCGTTTAATTAGTGTTTACTTGGTTGGTCATACCAATATTATTTTCCTTAGAAATGAAGGGGGGAAGCACATGTTTTTTTCTTCTTTAATTTCGACATTTGCTTTTTATATTTTAGAAGAAACACCACAAAATATGTTATTACATTTACTAAAAAATAAAATATAACATATGAAGATATAATTAATCTCTAATATTATTGATAAAAGAAAATAAGATTTCTGACTACTTGCATTCGCATTAAAAAAAAATTAAATTTTCATTACTATCTAGACGAACAAGAATTTATCTCATGAGGAAACAAACCCATAAAACTAAAATAATACTAACCTATTTAAGAAACTAATTGCTACAAACAAAAGAAAGACCCACCAAAAATAATCAAATTACTCCAATTAGCACATCAAAAGCATAGCTAATCTTGCGAGTATATGATTGTTGATAAAATTAAAACAAGCATTTACAGGAGACTTAATTTTATCCCAAATATTACTTAAAAGATGTCCAGTTGAAAATTTTGCAGAATTAACTCTTACAAAATTATAAGGAATGATATCTTTCAATGAAGTATACTTAAACTCTTCAGATACACTTACAGTTTCATCACAAGGCATAATATATTTGAAAGAGCCATAAGTATAGTTGAAATCATCTCTTCTTATGATTTGAGAATAAGCAGATGCAGTGTGCTCCTTCCATGAGGCAGACTTGAAATTATTTTTGACTCTTACATTTGTTGATCTTGGAAAGCTTCCACTTTGAATCTTGTGTTGAAATGCATGTTGCTTGTTCATTGTAAAACTCTTTTTGGAATAGTAGTTTTAGTACATTTCTTTTTTTTTTTTTTTTCACTCACTTAAATTGATATTTGAATATAAAAATGGTTGAGATTGTTATATTAATCTTTTATATATATGTTAGTTTGTTGGATTTTATTTTTAAAATTTATAAGATAATTATCTAACTAGTTTTTTCAAATATATATATATATATATACCTTAAAGAAATTAAAAAAAAAAAAAACAATTGTTCCAGACCAATAAATCAAATAATAAAATTTGAGTTTAAAAATGTAGAGTAAAACGTGGAGTGAATTGGAAGAATATTATATTCGGAGATACTTGTTTTTGAAAATAAATGGAATTCAATAAGCAAATTATGGAAATTGGAATTGAGAAAAAGGATATCCTTGGCCTTGGCCTTGCTTCTGAATGTTGCTACTTGGCCCCTTCCTTCACCGTAGCTTTTATTAATGGGAAAGCAACATATGATGACCAAAATAGCCCTTCAAGCTCATCAATTTGCATGCTGCCTTCATTCGTAACAATATGATACTTAGCTTAGCTCACCCATTGCCATTGTCATTATAATTTATATTATAAGAAAATTCTCCCCCTATCATTATATTATATTAACAATATGATATGAGACTATAAATAAAATGGCAGAATGAGATTAAATGGAAATATTGAGGCTACTTTTGTATCCTACAACAAAATCAAATTTGTCTTCCGTAAGGTTAAAATACACACAACTGAACTGCAACATAACTTGGAAGATAGATGGTGTGTGTTTGCTGATAACAAATTGACATGGCAACTCCTCTCCACCTCTCTGCTCCTTTCCTCACTACCATAAACTTCAACGCCCACTGTTATTTCGGTTCTCTTCACCCTCCCAAATCCACTTTCAAACGCTTCAGGACCACAGCTATCCAAGAGAAAACCCAAGATTCCAAAACCCCTTCTTCTTCTTCTTCTTCTTCAGCTGAGGAACTTACCAAGAAGTATGGTCTCGAAGCTGGTCTTTGGAAGGTACCCAATTTCGATTGTGATTTTCAACTGCTATCCTTTCTGGGTTTTGTTTCTTCAAGTTTCCAAATTCATTCGTCAGTTCAATTTATGAACTTGAGATTTTACTTTGCTACACCTGAATTGATTTTGTTTTGCTCATGGGATCTTGCCGCTTATTCAATTTGCTACAAACTGTTATTGTATATACTGTCGCTGCTCCACACTCCGTATGGACTTTTGATTCAATTGTAGAACCAGTGCATATAACACTCACTCAATCTCTATATATTAGTGCTTGCAGAACTGTCACTTATTATTATATTATATTATATTAGTTGCTAAGAAGGCTAATTGCTGCTGTTCCTGTTCTATAATTTCTTTCCAATATGGTATGCTACATGACGATAATGATGAAGATATTCAGCTCAAAAGAAGAGGAAAGGAGTGAAGATGGAGGTAAGATAAAGAAATCAAAGGGAGACCAAGCAAAGGAGTTGCTAGCTAAATATGGAGGAGCCTACCTGGCCACCTCCATCACATTGTCCTTGATCTCTTTCTCTCTCTGTTACTTCCTCATCAGTGCTGGCATTGATGTCCAAGCATTGCTGCTAAAGGTAACCCATTTCTTGCTCCTAGTTCTGTTTATACTCTGCACAGAAGATGAAACAATTAATTAACTTCTATTGAAAATCTTCAGGTGGGAATATCAACTGACGCCACCGGTGAGAAAGTTGGGGCCTTCGCTTTGGCATATGCTGCACACAAGGCTGCATCTCCAATAAGGTTTCCCCCTACTGTGGCTCTCACTCCCATTGTTGCCAGTTGGATTGGAAAGAAAGTCGATCAAGATAAAGAAAGCCCCTAAAATCAATCAATAAACAAAGGATTTATGTCTTCTTTTTCAGAAAAAATACATATATATGTATGCTTCCAACGTTTTTGCACATCAAGTTATAATAACTGCACAAGTCGATAGTTATATTCTGGATGTCAGAAAGAGAGCAATACATTTAATCTACTCATCTCCAGCTCTAATCAAATTACATATTTTTCCATAATCACATCATATCTTACATGATTTCATTGCCTAACCATTCGTACCAAATGTAACAATGCTGAAATTGGAGTAACATACAAAGAAACATGAGCTTTAACCCGGAAACCTTATTTCTACAGAATTACATTGGTTGCAAATTATACTTGAGCTGTACAATGCACGAGCTATTTCCTATTCAATCACTAGTGCACAAGATTTTCAAGGAACACTTATGATCACTCCTGGAAACTGCCATTCCCAACCTCCAATGTGCTCATGCTGCCGAAGGGAAATGCATAGACATCATAGGTTATCAACCAAAATCCATCCTCTGTTCCGCTATTCATCAACATTTTCATTTTATCCCGCAGTGGTATTAGCGTTACAAGGCACTTCAGTTGGATTGGATGGCGGAGTTTGAGGTCTGGGTGTGCTGGCATTTGCTATGCCATAATCATCATGAAGCGTATCAAACTCATTCCACTCTACCCCAGCTATATTTTTAGTCAAGGAATTCAGAATTTAATGCTAAATATAAGAGTTCTGTGACAATAACAATTAAATAAAAAAAGAGTGCAATATCAGCAAGGATACGTTCAGTATGCCACATGTCTGTAATACTAACACCAGCATCTGATAAAAGCCAGTAGTCCGCATCACTCTGCAATGGAACAAAAATTTGAGCACAAAATTTAAACACTCCAGATGCGAAAAAAATCAGTCCCTATATTTTAACTATTTTCCAATCTGCCTGGAAAACCCCATGTCCAGGAACTCCATTTTTTTAGCATATAAAAATGCAATAATTGCTACAAACTATGAACAGCATGCTAAATCCCAAGTGTTATTTACAATTATCATCCTTGCGGAAGATCCAAACGATCATCCAAAAACAAAGACACGCCCATCATTGTGGATTTCTTGACATGTCCAGCAAACATAGAACATCAACAAGTTGCATTGAAGAAAAAGAATACACCAAATAAGAGAACTTACATCTACATCTGAGGGAACAATCTTCATGATCCCACTCACAAAGTCCTGTGACGTGCTAAGTTCTGAGCACATTCTATGAGAATCTTCTCCCTGCATTTCAATCTCCTTTCCTCTGCTCTTCCTTGGTGCCGCTATGGCTGCTGGATTTTCATTAAAGCCTGAACTTGATGGATAATTTAGAGGCTCAACACTGTGAATCTCCTCGAACTTCTCCTCAAATTGACTAAGATAATTTTGGTTGGGGGGAGAGTCAATTAAAAACTTCAACAAGAAATAAACAGCGCATTGTCTACCATCAGCAACTAAGATAGAAGCAGCAGTACCTGACAAGATAAACATCTATCGGACCCATTGTACTTCTAAGCACTATCCTATATCTCCTCTGGGGATAGTCAACAGCCTGCTGCAGAAAGGAAAGCCTGTGATGAGGAACATGCATAGACAAACACATTATGTATGGTAATTGGTTGACTGCCTATCCAATCACCTCATCCGGATCTGGGACTTCCAAAGTGGTTCCATGTGGAGCTTTAATTGCTATCAAGGTTTCATTCTGTTCAAAACAACAAATCATATACTAAAAAAAATTGTTTGACAATGCAGTTACAGTCCAAACACCAAGTCAAAAGCTTATGAGATAGTGAAGCAAAGTAGAACAAACCTGGAAGCATGGTAATGTCTTGATATCTTCCTCAGTAACAAAAAGCCACCTAACATGGTAAAAACACAAGATAAACTAATTCAATCAATACAAATAAATACTATCATACAGGTAACTAAAATTTGGTTCAAACAAGAGGGTAAAAGTTCACTTTTGATTATTATCATCTTCGCTGAGGTCCCTCAGTCTTTCTTGCATTTCTCTACAGCAACATGAAGCATCAGCACAAATCAAAAATTGCAGAAAAGCAAACATATGACAATTGCATAAGCAGAAGGAAGAACTACAAAACCTTATTTGTTCATCTAATCTGCGTTCATCAATGTTTAGGTTTTCAACTTCTGCCTGTAAAGAAAAGAACCATTAGGCATAAATCCAAAGCCTGCATCTAAGAAAGACCTTTTCTTATTTTAGCTTTTAAGTTTTGCCAATAGCCAATAGAAATGGTGCATGATCCATCATCTTTTAAATTGGTATACTTGGAGACACAAAATTACTTGTAACAACAACAAAGGTTTCACCATAGCTTACTATAGCAAATAATATCCACTTAGCCATGTTGCACAGTTCAATTTCCAATGTAATTTGTTACATTGAGACCATAACCAGTGGTGAGAAATAGACCCTTACAAAGCTAAATTAAGACACTTGTTCATAGCCAATCCCAAATGGGGGCATGTAAGACATTCAAGTTAATGCTATTGTTGTTTCGTCAAACAATTAAAATGGGCTTTCCATGAAAAAAAGTCTTTCTCAATTCTCAGTCTAAGCAGTTTGCAAGTTTTTCTGGAAACATTCCAATTATGGTACCCAAAAGAACAAAATAACACAGAACAATACATAGAAACACACAATCAAAAATTTCCAAAAACCTAGGGTTATCCATAAGTGTGAGTGTGAAGAAGCAAGTTTTCAAATAATTTCATACCTGCAAACTAGCAACACTCTCATCTGCTTCCCCTGGCCTTGAGACATCAAGTCCCCTGACATCAATCAAATATTCATTTGCTCGTCATGTGAAAATTATTTAAATTACACCCACCCATAAACCAATACCATCTAGACAGTAAATGATATCAAATGCGGAAGAAAGAAAAAATAAAATAAAGGGAGCTTGAAGAAGAAGAAAATAACTCCATACTTCCACTGAATTCTGTTCTTCAGCTTCTTTTCAATGAGACCAATGCCTTCTAGAACATTTGTTATGTCATAAATCCGACGCTTTTGCACCTACAGAGAGAGAAAACTTCCAAAAGCTATAAATTTAAAATGCAGGACAGATTGAATGTGAAAAATTTATTGTCACCTCTAAAGTGTCAGCAGCTTTGTTGAGATCAAGAATTCCATCTTCAGCGTGTTTGATCAAATTGATGAACTTTTTTGTCAAGAGACCTGAATCAGAATCAGAATCATAGAATATTTAACACCAAAAGCTATTTGAAACAGAGACCACAATGGTACCAAATACCAACAATTCTGTTTCAATATAACACATGAATGGTTAAAGAAATAGAATGTACCAAGGGAGCTGTCATAACGACAGGAACCGGTCGGAGTAACATTATTTCCAGGAGAACCTGTCAATTGACAAAATTTTTCATTATTTGTGCTTGCTGAGGTAGGGGAGAATCACAATAAGAAAGAAATCTAACACTACATCACTCCAGTTGGTGATCCACACTAACCCAACCATTAGCTAATAATATACTCTAGAGCCACAAATACAAAACTGTAGAAATTTTACTATGTCATACACACCAAGATACGAACCAGTATTTTGAGGTCCTGACTTATTGCTCTTCGAAAGTCTTGATGTCTTGGGAACCTTTCCACCTTTTCCAGATACAGGTGTCTGGAGGGGACTGTTAACTACTTCCATGTATCCAGGAGCAGTGTTCCATTCACTGGACTCAGCTTCGTGATATGTTGCATCACTCTTCCGCTTTAGCGGCTGATAAACGCCATTTGGGTTTTTCAAACCATAATTAGTCTCATGTACAAACTAATATAATCACATGTTAATAGAAAAAAAAAAGTAACAACATGTAAGTTGGGATCCCAGCAAAACTTAAAGAACCAATAATAAACTGGCACACATCCTGACTACAAAACAGCCAGAACAGTGCCAGAGATGCTGACCCATGAAACTAGAAAATGGAAGTGAACTCAACATATTATACAAAAAAATTCAAAAAATAGATGCATATAAGCGTCCAGATTTTTAGCAAGCATATAAAGATATTACAAGAACAAAGAATTTCAAGGAATTATGAATTTTCTCTTTCTCTCTCATGTGCGTGTATAGGCAGGGAAGATATGGAATAGGAATGTCTACCCAAACAAATAAACCAGTCCTAAATTCAAAATGAATTAATGAAGACTTCAAGGCAGTATGTTAGTGCTTATGCAATTCTTCAAATTTACGTAAAGGAAGCTAACCCAGCAGATATCTAAACTTCTTTTTGATAAATAATGTCTTTATATCTTCCATGAATATGTACCTCTTAAAATATTAATGAAACAATATGGACATGCAATTACAAATGTTATTGCATACAAAGTTCCCCTTTTCAGTTGACAGCCAGCACTAATTAAAGGATCCTCAAGAATTTTGTAGATGCAAATGAACTCAAATTATCATGATATGTGGACAACAAATTGGATGAGGCATGTACACCGCTACTAAAATTGGACAACAGATTTTCTCAACAGCAAAAGAAATTCCATTTTCTTTAGGAAACATGGATTAACAAAACGTGGAAATGGTACAACCCATAAGACTATTGTCAAACAACAATAGAACCTGGAAATGATTTCTATATATACATCTAACATCTCTAGTCTTTGCAGCAACCCCTTCCCTTTCTAAGCACTGATGAATGCTTTAACCTCAGCGACATTCTTGCTCAAAGGACAATTCTAGCTATAAAATTACTAGGAGAACTTAAATCAATCCAAAACAAGGTAAACTAGCAGTCCAACCAATTTGTGACCAGAAATCCAAAGTTTTCCCTTATCAAAACAGCTTTGGAATAGTAAACCACCTGCCAGTTGGTAATAAACCTTGTATGATATATATAGCCAGCCAGCCCATATCAACTTATTCTACCAACAAATGCTGAACAGGTAAACTCCTGAGGTTTTGCGCCTCTGAGAAATACAACGAGCATTTGTTTTGTAACTTTTGAGAGCTGACCGTGCTGGCCAACCTTAAACAAGCAAAACTTAGAATGAGAAAAGAAGAAAAAAAAAGGAGAATACCACACCATACATATATTACATCTAAGTAAAAAAGACGAATGTGAAAAACAACAAAGAGACTTGGATTACTGAGTTCAGAAGGACAATATATAACTATGGAGGCTTGACTTGTTCCTGAGAACCCAATTAAAAAAAAAAAAAAAAAAAAACAGAAGATTCAAGAACAAGTATCATGATTCACATTTTACAAGAATTTTGCCACAATCTACATAAAATTGAAAAAAATCTAGATAATACATGAAGCTACACATTCAGTTACAATTACAACTGAAAAACTCCTCAAGAGTTATTAATTGAAGCCCATAACTAAATGAGCTTTCAGATTTTAGACATTAAGGCAAAGCTAGAAACAAACATGTCGCCTTAGGCTAATTTTAAGGAACAAGAAATTTTTTTCCTTCAAAATCATCATTGAGAGGCAGTTGCAAGTCTTCTTGAAATTTCACATGAAGAAATCAATAGCAGAAAACATAGCTAAGAAAGGTTAATTGATGCTTATTCTGAATCTGCAAGGTCTCTGCATCATAATCAAACGCATAATTATAAATTTAGCAGTTCCATGAAGATGAAGCAAAATCCAGAACTCAGAGTCATCATCTGGATCTGTTGCAGGTAATATGCTCAGAAGCTGAAATGAAGTTGATAATAAGGTCCACTGGCCTTCAGTTGATTTATGATAGAAATAGCAAACAATTTGGCAAATGATGGGTATCCAGGTTGTTGAAAAGAGAAAATAAAACCATAAACAAATGAATGAAATGACCATGTAGTCCTCTATTGTTCAAGGCACATTCAAATTACAAGGTGCTAAAACTTCACCTCTCAGGTTCTAATACCTTATAATTTGCAATGCTACATAGTAGATTCAGGGCCATTCAAGCTAGGATTGACCAGCATAAACCTTTAAGTCTTCCATAGGCACCAGTGTTCTTCATTCTCATTGAATTTGCAAGAAAACATGTACTTCACAAACCAATTCCTGGCTTATATATTGGGAAATCCGTGATAAACTCTAATAACAAAAGGCCAAAATAACGATGTTAGATTGAGCCTACACCAGGAGACAAAGAGGATGCTTGTCACATCCTACCATGTTGATTTCATGCATTTGGCTGATGATGCTACAACAAAGGAAGGAAAGAAGGAAGGGTGTTTGTGGCAATGCCACTGGTAGAAATGGAGATAACTTTTTCCCATGTCATGCCGGTACCAAGTAAAATTAGTCTGCAGCAGAATCCATATATAAGAGGAAACAGAAGAAAAAAAGGAATCAAGAGAGGTCATGCCAGTACCATCACAACATCTTTATGGTCTAGCAGCGAGCATAATACGAGGGTTCTTCTCCATCACTCCCTTTATTTCTCTCTCTCTCTCTCAATCACTCACTCGCTTATTTTCTCTCTCTCACACACACACATATGAACAAAAAATAATAATAATAAATGCAATGACTTTCTCATCTAAGAAAGAAAAAGACCTTGGATGCCCAATGGCCAAAACAAGTTAACAAGAATTCAGATGTTCCACCACCCTGTCCAAACAAGGAGATGACAATTCCTTAATCATTCTCACTCTGTTGTTATTCTATAATAGAAAGAGATGTGATGGGTGTTGAAGTAATTGCAATGAAATAATCTGAAGTCAGTATGTGAACAGAAGTATTAGCAATACACAGATGGTGTAGTAATAGAGCGTAACTAATGTGGATGAATGCTGGTGATTAATTTTAGAAAGCAATTGAACACATAGTTTGAGTGAAAGACAGAACTTTTTGTGTTGTATAACCTGAAAAGGCATTAAAAAAGAAAAAAAAAAAAAAAAGGGAGGCGGGTGTGTTGAGTTGCAATTAATAGATGTGAATTAGTTTAGTTTAGTTTAGTTATGAGAGAAATGAGAATAACGGTGAAATTAAAGAAAAGAGAGTTATTAATTGAAGTGAAATATAATAGCAATTGGAGTAGTGCAGAGTGTAGACGACAATTGAGGAAAGCGATCAATAAATAAAAATAATAAGACAAAAAACGTAAAAAGAGAAAAATTGTAAGCAAATCAAAGAACAAAAAAAAGGACAGAAAGATAGGTAACAGATCTCGGAAAAGAAGAAGAAGAAGAAGAGAACTTACAGGAGGAGGAGGTTTAATGACGATGGCATCGGGATGATGATCGGGGGAAGGGTGAGTGGAGAAGCGGTGGTAGTCAGCTTCGGCAGGAGGGAAGAAAGGGGGCTTCATAGGCATAGACATAGAGGAAAAAGGGAGCTGCCGTTTCAAAGAATTCTGGTGCTGGTGCTGGTGCTGATGCTGCTGTAGAGGCATAGACATAGATGAGTTCAAGTGTGGATTAGGATTAGGATTAGGAGAAGAGGAAGGAGAATTCGACATTTTTCTTCCCTTTCCTCAAATTACACAAATCAAAACTAAAACTA
>CATIWO010264492.1:0-24223 GCA_949673435.1 Macaranga tanarius | reverse complement strand
CTAAACTAATAGAAATTACTAAAAAGACAATAAAATCATAAATAAAGCTATAAATGAAAATAAATCCTAAGTAAACCTAATTTCTACCAAAACATAACTAATTAATCATTCAAAATTCATTAAACTTCAACTCAAAAACATGTGATAAATTATACTCATCAATTTATTATCTTCTATTGGTCAGTACAATGATGTTGTTATTATTTTTCTCTAAGCCTATAATCTTGCTATCGGTTCACTCACTGGGTATTTTTTTAAGAAAATATTCACTCCTCCTTTTTATTCTTCTCTAAAGTATAATGTGTGTAGTAGCTAATAATATTAGGAGAAAGTAAGGCTTGCCTTGGCTAACTATGAGATATTAGTAGGCAATATCTTGATGAAGTGTACAATTTATCATGGAATAGATACGGAATTACCTCGGAGCTGATTATGTTCTATGATTTATACTTTGTGGACTATAAGTTGAATGAAAGGTGTATTTAGAGATGAATATACTCAATGAACAAGTGGTGTTGTATTCATAACTATATAATATACCGCGTTGTAACCATGATGTACATGCTTATATGGTTAAATACATATAAGAAAATATTTAGAGTTATAAACTCAAAGTTTTGAACTCGGTGTTATTACAGTTTAGACACATGAGCATCAAATGATCCTTGAGGATTTTGAAACGCTGTGAGGAAAAAAAAAAAAAAAATTCAAAACACATTCTTTGCTTATATTAAAAAGTTCTTCATTATTTGATAATTGTAAAAATTTTAAAGGTTTATTATATCAACTAAAATAACTTGCATAAATTCTTCTAGCAAAATTCAAGAATGAATGAGAGCATATTCATTTTGAGCGACTCCTAGGATATAAGTTCACAGAAAACGCCACCTAATAAATATTAATTTTTTAATTTAAAAATATTATTAGCCAAAGGTTAGATATATTTAAATAATATATTATATTTATGAGAAAAATTTGATATAATGGAATTGTTAAATCAGAACTTTTTTTACTTTGTCTGTATATATATTATAATTTTAAAAATTCTATCAATCTAGCTCTTCCCATTTAAGTCATGCTTTTTTTTATCCTTAATTTCCATTTTACAACATTTCAAATTAGTAAAAATAATTCAAAATAGTTTTATATTCTGTCACATCATCTATATAAAATTATTCTCAGGCAATTTAATTGTTCTTTTAACTTTGCTTTATTTTTGTTGTTTTTATTTTCCTTTACAAGTAACTCATTGATTTTTTTCCTTATTGTTGTAGTTTATCAAGTTCATCAAGGCGCTTTTTTTACCAAAAACAAAATCACACTAAAATTTTCCTAATTTTATTAAAGAAATTATGCTAAATAAAAAATATTTCGAAATTAAAATATTAATTTAAGTTATGTAAGAGCAAAATTTTAAATTAACATTAACTGAAGTTAAGAATTAAAAATTAAGTTAATTAAAATAAAACCACACATAGCTCAGGCATATATCTTATTAATTTATTATTGTTGTTCTAATTTTCATATTGCTAAAATTATATATGTGTATGTGTGTGTATATTAATCTGCAATTCGTACTAATTCCCAACTAGTACCTGTATAAATGCTGAGATATAAAATGCTAAACTAATTTGTATCATTTGATATTCTTATAAAAGAATTGATTTAATTAATTTCAATGAATTATTTTATTTTTATTATTTATGTTTAAAATAAATAAACAAACTATATATTAATTTGCAGCTAAAACATCACGAGAATTCACACCTAATTTGTCATAAAGTTATAAAATAATGAGATCATTTATCTACATGGCCGTTTGTTTGACAAAAAATAAGGATGGAAATTGGAATTGGAATGAGTGATTTTGATTCCTAGTATTTGGTTGGCTAAAAAATTACAGTGGAATGGGAATGGATTCCCCCATCAATGGTAATCACTCATTTCCCTTGATTTCATGAGGAATGAATTTCTATTTTCATAAAAATCAAGTCAAACTAATTATAGATTGATCAAACATCTAAATATTGTCATGTATTATCAAAATTTATGAAATAAAATATTTTTTTTAAACAATAAAGTAAAATATATATATTAAAACATTAATTATCAAAATATTTGTTAAAATAACAAATAATTTTATAATAATTTTTTAAAATTATAATAATATTTTAAATAACTATTAATAAATAAATTTTAAAATATTTTTTTTATAATAGATAATCATAATACTAATTTTAAGTATATAAAAAATAATTATAAAAATATTTATATATATAAATAATTTTGATTTGAATTCCATAGTAAACCAAATACTTTGTTAAAATTATTATTTTATATTCTCCTTCATTTTGATTTTGATTCCGAAATATTAACCAAACGACCCCTAATATTTTATCTCTTGCAAATATTTGTTCGTCTCTCTATATATTTTGTGTGTTATGTATCTTTAAATTGATATGAAAATGCTGAAGTAATTCATATGGTTATAACTATCCTTCATAACTCATCTAGATAAATTCATAAATTCATAAATTCATGGCCTAAATGCTATTCTAGTGTAAGAAAATTAAAGATTTCTACACTTACAAATAGGATAGTCATCCGTATTCGGCCGTTGCAATATTGTCCCATGAGGTACGACAATTTTTTTTTTTAATTACAAAAATACCCTCCTATTTTAAAGGGTACAGTATATGAAGAGGGGTTTAAATGTAAAATCGCGAAATACACGATATTGTTCATTGTCGCGCTCCGCAAAACATATCTTTACCCCTACAAATAATAGTTAATAGTTAGTTGAAAAAACGGTTGTATATGATCACTATTAGAAAAACAAATTAACCATGTAAGGTCAAAGTAGAATTATTAATTTTTTGAGCGAGACAGAGTGAGATGAGAGGAAATGAGTGAGCAAGTGCACAGCAAGAAGGCAGGCAAGGAGGCAAGCAGTGGGGTATGTAAACGCATGGAGTGGAGGGTATTAGTATTAGTGGGGAAATCTCAAAGTATCTTCCAGCATTGATGTTTGCAACCCAGAAAATGTTATGTCACTACTGAACTGACCACCTTCTCTGCTCTGCTCTGTCTCTGCTCCTGCTACTTTTGTCCCTCTCTTGCTTTCTCAATAGTGTTATAGTAATACCACCAGAGAAAGAGCTAGCGCCTCCCCATGACTATACCGTATTAGCCCATCTCCGTCTCTTCTCCTTCAATTCTCTTTTTTGTATGCATGTGTGTGCGTATGCATACACATATATGACATGACAGGCCAATCCAGACATTTTTAAGGCCATAAAGTAAAATATCAACAATCCTTTCTTTTTAGACATGACCCACTTTTACACAGCTACCACATAACTCCAAATTATCAACTGCATGATTTGACATATCAGATTCTGTACTCTTATCCCCATCCCAACAGACAAACTAATTCTTTACTTTTTCTTTTTTTTTTCCTGTTTAATTGATATTTCAATTCCTTTAACCTTACCTTCTCTCCCCCTTGCTCTCTCCGGGTATCATTGCGGGTGCTTCCCCCCTTTTCTTTTCTTTTCTTTTTTACTACAGTGAGTAGTATTATTATTCTTGTGCCACCTCAAAAATTAATGGGCACAGTTTCAACATTCCATCTTTTAGTTATGGCGAAAATTTGGGCTTTTTTTTTTTTTTTGATACTACTTTCATGACCCCACTAATGGACCTTAGATCAATGGTGAGAAGCATCAACAGTTGAGTTACATGTGGCTGAGGGCTAGGGTTTAGTTCACGTCAGCATGACAGGTCTCGTTTAAATAGATCAACAGCGGAATGGATTTTCTTATGATCGAATGAGAGACAAGGGCACACATGTAACTGAAAGACATAAAAGCCAGGTAAAAACTAATGTTGCTATAACTGTAGTTTTACAAGAAGAGCAATAATTACGTTGCTTAATTAGGTTGTTCATCTCTGTTACGAGAACGACTGACACGTAAACTTGACCAACCCTAAAAAGGGAATGTAAGTATAATATTTTCTAATGTAGCCGAGAGGAAATCTAGGGATTCTCTAGCCTTTTTATTATTCTTCTTCCTTTTCCCAATTCTCTTTTGTTGTATATGGTGACTAAGAAAGCATCATACGATGCGCAAGAAAAATGTACAGCTATCTATATGTGCTCACTATTGATTCAGTTCATGTGTATACACATACATATGCATGTGCGTGTTCTTGCCACCCAATTTGGTGATCGCATTTATTCTTGATACTTACAGAAAAGACCTATACGGCTGCTTCCATGACCCATTTATAATAATCTCTGACCACACTGGCTGAATTGATTACAATTGAATTTCAATTACCTTTAGAATATGTAATGTGGTTTCTTCAATTTATTGGTTCAAAATCTGATGTAAACTTATTAGTCCAATCGATTTAGTAAAGATATTATAAATTAAGCATCTATTTGAAACCTTTGTACATTATATTTTGCTTAAATTTTATAAAAAGGCGCGCAATCGCTTCACATACATTATATATGTATGACTAAATTTTAAATTTTGATAAAATTACAAAAAAAAAAATAATAATAATAATGTATGAACTTTTTAATTTTTATAATTTTTGTGTTAATATTTTTTGTTCAATTAATGTTCTGAATCGAGAAAAAAAATTAAAATGATAACTTTTAACAAGTTTCATACATAGTTTAAAAATAAATTGATTTATATACTCTTTTATATTGTATTATATTATATTTTTAATTTTTGGACTCTGATTTTATATTTTCTTTGAAAATTATCTGAAAAAGGTTATCTTTTTCCGCACACTGAATAAATTCAAATGAAAAATCAAACATTTTTTTATTTTATTCATTTAACAGCTATAATATTTGAATTTTTGTTTTTTATTTCATTTTAGTTAATTTTTTATTTTTCACTTAATGAATAACCATCTTTCAAATTTAATATAACTAGTAATGAATTTGCACAAGCTTGAGTTGTAAATTAGTATACTCTAAAATACAAATAAAAGAAAGTAATTCAGAAAATAAAACTCAAACGATATGTGGACTACAAATTAATATATATGTCTTATTTAGTTGTTCCTAAAATACAAATATCATAAAATAATTCAAATACGTTAAGCAGTTTTAAGAAATAAAACTATAAATTAATCATATAGTTTTTAGAAAATGAGAACTCTCTTTTGATTTTTTTTCTCTATACTATAAATATATATATTGGACATTCATTTTTTGTTTATTCCCAACAGGGTCTTTTTTCTTTTAAAATTAGACTATAATGGATCTTTTTTTTAAAAAAATAATACAATCAATTCTTATAAATTATAGAAAATTTTAATAGTTGACTAATGAAAACTTATTTACACTATTACTGATGAATTGTTTTAAAATGTATATAGTTTGATTATAAAGTTTTCAAAATTTTTAAATTTATAAAATTATTTTTTAGAAATTTTTAAAAAATTTTAATAAATTTAAAATTTGTATATAGGCTTAAAAATTTTAGAAAATTTTTAAAACTTTTTTAATTAAGTGACATACACTTTAAAAACATTTCATCAATTTTATTTGTTAGCCTAAATAGTTTTTTGTTGATCAACCATTAAAATCAAAATTTTTCTTTAATTTATAGAACTTAATGGTCAATCTTTTTAATAAAAATGTTTAATGTCATTTTGAAACAAAAATATGAAGGTCTAAATCAACTTCAAGCTATAATTAAGGATCCAATTTGACCCTTTGGCCTATATTTATACAAGTAAAAAAAATTTCATTTTTTAATTATAGAAAAGAAAAAAAAATTTCATTTTTTAATTATAGAAAAGAAAAGAACATAAATAATATAAAAGGATGACATATAATTTATTTTGCTATTTAAAAATGGGACATATATGTTAAAAATATAATTTTTAAATTTTTTTATTCGTTCACACTTAATTAAAAAAAAAAATCGATCACAAAAATAGCAAAAATTTGAAAATTGAGACACATGCATTTTTGCCTAGAGTATATGACATTTATAGTCTGATTAACTAGGCTTCAAATGCACATGAGGGAACGTGCAGGAGCAGTATGTATCAACCCTTAAGTTCTTATAACGTATGTATAGGCTATAGCACTAGAAAAAATGAAAAGAAACAGAGTGCAAGTTATTGGCATATAATAAACCTATAAGAACAGAATTCATCATAATATGTGATGAACCATCAAGGCCCTCTAGGTATAACACTGACTCGTGGAGTGTCAAATTGGTGAAGTGGTCCTGTTTCTCTCTCACAGACACAATAGTAGGCAAGGTAAATGTCCATTTTGTCCTCCATGGTATACAGAGAGAAAGATTTTATATAGAGAGAAATATAATAATGGTAATGAAAAAAACGAGCACAATGTTCTGCAAAGTGTTATTTATTTGAACTTGGAGAAAATAGGTTCATCTAATGGGAAGAAAAAAGGTTCAAACATAAATGCAGTAGTCATTTGAATAGCAGTTACGCCTTAAAGTGTTAGGAAAGGGGAACACACCCACACACATATTTATAAATATATAGTATGTGATAATGAAAATTTAAAAGATAAACAAAAATAATAAGAGTGAGGTTCTCGAGAGGGCTTTCCTATTTCGTTAGGAGAGACTTCATTCAACCTCTCATTTGTTGTTTTTTTCCTTTTTGTCTTCAAGTTACTATTATTCGTTATATATATATATATAGAGTAAAATCTAGCTTCTTCCTCCCCTTCTTTTACTCACACTCAGTGTACCATTGATCTCATACAATCCTTGGGATTTTAAGTGCCCTCTCCTCAAAATGCCTGGTGGTCAGCTTTTGCATGCTTGTTCCCATCCAGCTTCAGCCCAAAGTGAATATGAGGAAAATGTGCCCACTGCAAAACAAATTCATAACTTCGGTTTAAATACAGCATCAATTTAGGTTAAAGGCTTTCCTCAAGTAATTTTAACTTTACTGGAACCATTAACTCAAATATCTAATTGATATTCTACTTAAACATACTAAAACATACCCTAATTCACGCAAAGCTGGGAGTTTTGTACTGGAATGCTTTCGTGTGTGTGTGTGTGTCTGCTAGAAAGTTTAGTTACTTTGTATCATTGATGAACATTTCTAGAATTGAGTCTTTTGTGCTGTCAAATTCTTCATGCAGATTAAGAGAGTGAAACAAACACATCCCTCCAAAAGTGGAAATGATTCTTATCAATCATGAAAAGTGAAAACTTTGAAATAACGTGATCAATCATAATGAAGGTGCATATATACATGGGAGATTAAGATAAACTCTTATCTTCCTTTATTATTTCATATTATATAGAAGGATGCTTCCTAAAATTCACTAGACTCCATTTTAGTTTCTGATCATCTCACACTTACCTCATTTTTACATATGGATGTTAAAACACTATATAGAAATCAGGTCGATACTGTTTTTCAATTCTTTGTATTAATAAAATATATATAATGGAGGAATGCAAAATGAATCCATCATGCGATACCATATAAAAAAAGTTGTGTATTATATGGCTTATTATAAGCATTTAACAAGTATTCTTTTGCTATCATATGATAGTTATGTATGTAATGTTAAAAGTCACCAAGCAATAGTTTTGGCTAAATGTATAATTTCACCCATAAACTTTACCTATTTAATTAATAACACCCATCAACTATCGGTTTAAATTATTAAATCTTTTAACTTTTGATTTGGACCTATTTAATTAGCCCTTGATTTGTCAATTGTGCGAATGAAATGGGTCCAAACTAGAAGTATAGAGATATGATACAAAAATATTTTTAGAAGCAAAATAGATTCAGAATTGAAGAAAAAAATAATATTATAGGTGACTGAGTACAAACATAAAATTTAGATGTGTAATAGAATTTAATGAAAACTAAGGGGTAAAACAAAACAATACAATCAAGTTTAGGGGTGAAATTATGCATCTGGCAACATAGTTTACTCAAAGAGAGCCAGAACTAAATTTCATATGTTGTGTGTAACGGAAAGAAACTTCGTTATTTGGGGAATATATTTATATCATATATGCAAGTACTTGGTGGTATCTTTTAGGATAATGCACTTATCTCTTAAACAATCTTGTAGAAATATAAATTTTTTATGCATTTGGCTAAAAGCGTTAAGATTCCAGACACTGGAAAATAAATTTCTCCTTAATTTCTTTGGTACTCTTGATAGTTATTGAACCATTACTTCATGCCTAGAAATTTATGTCCATAACTTGCAACATAAAATTGCTTTTCTACTAAAGATTCATGCATCATTTTTAGGAAAAATTTGAAAATATAGCATAGACCTTTAATGTTGATAGGAATAGCCATCCTACAGTCAATTGCTCTTAATGTTAAGGTTGATATATGCAATTTCAGTCCTGTACAAGCCTTTTGTGATGTGCACTTAACAATGTCTAAGTACTAAATGCTTAATTTTACCATTTAATACTTACATTTTTTGCAGCTGTGCTAAAGGCTTCCCTGTGACTGATGTCAGGATTACTAGCCTTAATCCTTTGTATTTCCTCTCTGGAAGAAATTGATATTGGATGTAAAAGCAGTTTAATTAAAGCTGCGGTTAGCAAATCAATTTCAAGACCAACTTCTATTATTGTGCAATCGTGCAGAGAAAAAGAAAGGACTTATATTAAAATGTGACCACAACAATAGATGCTAAGTAAATTACTTACTTAATGAACCTGTTATATGCAGAAGGAACACGTTGTCTCTTCTCTGGTGCTGCGTATATTAATATTAGATTGAGAAATAATTAGTTCCGCGTATGTTAATATTAGATTGAGAAATAATTAGTTCCAAAACATAATGTATCGGTTAAATATTATTAAATATATATGAAGAAGTATTTATCCCATGAATCATGAATCATGAACAATCTTCAATTTCATCTAACCTTTTTTTTTTTTAGGATGATCCTTTATATTATAACTCTTTTAAAAGAAATTAAAGAGGAAGCAGGAGGTTGAACCCTTGACCTCAACTAATGCCTTGGAACCATCCGTCCTAGGCAGGCTAGGCATTTCATCTAACCCTTTTAATCTAATGCATACAAGCTAAGTACATATAACATTGTAAACTAGCCGAATCACTCGTGAGCTTCTCGGAACTCGATTCGATAAAAGTTCATTCAACTTCGTATATTGAACCTTATTTAGTAAAACGAGCCGAATTCAAATTAAGTAAAACAAGCCGAGTTCAAACTATGCAAAACTCGACTTGTGAAGCTTGCGAACAAGGTCGAATAAGAGCTCGTGAGCCAACTTTTAATTTTAATGTATTAATAATTTAATTTTACATATATAATATATATAAATTTTATTCATTTAAATATTTAAAAATATATATTATTACAAAAAATTATAATTTTATAGTTAGTTATTTAGTAAATAATTTATTTTAATTTTTAATGAATAATTTTAATTTATATTTTTTAAATTTTTTTATCTTATTTAGACTTGTTTAAGCTTATGAAAATTGTGCAAATATTAAGCGACATAGCAAACTCGACTTGAGTTTGACTCGTTTATAAATGAATCAATGTTGAGCTAGTTAAAATTCGGCTCGGCTCGGCTCATTTACCCCCTAAATAAACCAGAGTTGTTAACGTAGGAATACGTATCCAAAGGAATGGGAATTAATCATGGCGAAACACACGTGCATATATGTCAATGGAAAGATTTTGGAATGTTAATATTAAAATACTATATCTGACAGACCATTAACCAAATTATTACCATGAAATTAACATTGAGTTACACGTTCTATGGACGACAATGATCATGTACATATGTAACATGGATGCAGTGTTAAATGCATATATAGTACCCAAATTTTCATTTTATTACAGTTTGGGTATTAAATTTTGAAATTTCTATTTAGATACCACGATTTAGTTATATCATTGAGTTTTCATAATGCGGTGATTAGAGAAAAATATTTAAAAAATATTTGTCACATCATATTCCATCTCACTTAAATTTATATAAGGTTAAATATATGTTTGGTCACCAAACTTTGATTTTATTTCAATTTAGACACTTAATTTTAATTAATATCTTTTAAGTACCTTATGTTCAATTTAATACAAATTAATATCCTATAAGAAATATGTGGTGATTAGAGAAAAATATTTTAAAAAAATTTGTCAGATCATATTCCATCTCACTTAAATTTATATAAGGTTAAATATATGTATGATCACCAAACTTTGATTTTATTTCAATTTAGACGCTTAATTTTAATTAATATCTTTTAAGTACCATATGTTCAATTTAATACAAAATAATATCCTATAAGAAATATGATAATATTGCAATTAGAGTGAGAATATTTTGCGAATGTTCCGAACATTAACCTAATACCCTAAATTTATTTTCTCAATATGTCTGATTAGATGTGAATCCTATGGTCTAAATAAAATGTTAAATTTAATAAATGGAAAAGCCTTAATTAAAGAAAAATTCAATGTTAAATCATTAGTTTAGTACAGTGGAGTTGAAATTAACAAGTCATCAAAGATAAATATGGTTAGATTAATTTAGAGAAAATTTGATCAAGAGAGAAATGGGAGATAATTAAATTGCCATTGCAACTTTTAGTAAAATATAAAATATGAGATGTAAATTTAAAAGCTTATATAGACTATGGGATCTGCATCAGATAAAACATCTTGATTAGGTAATTTTACGTTATGAGATGAAAGATGACATGATAAATATTTAAAAATATTTTCACTTTAATCATCATAATACATTATATCTCCTCTAAAACATTAATATGTGATGTTTAATTCCAACATTTGGTACTAAAATATAGAAATTGATAGAGCATTTAAATTGAAATAAAATCAATATTTAGTCATTACATGTGCATTTAACTTTATATTAATTTAAGATAAAAGATTACGTAGTGAATATTTTTTAAATGTTCTCTTTCTGGTCGTCAGTTTATCAAAATTTAAGTAAATAATTAGAATCAAAATTTAGTATTCATACCATAATAAAATCGAAGTTTGGATACTAGATAACTTTTAACCAGATGGATGCATGAATGTAAAAGTTTATTGTAGTTATGAACCCTACATGAACTATAGGAAGCGACAGGATCATCAAAGTCAAAATTAGATCCAGTACAACATTCCATCTACCAATCTAGTTAATTAATTTGTGTTTAGTCTTTTTGTCATTTTTCATACATGATAACCGGGAAAATATCACAAAGTAAGTAGCAAAGTGGAATTGTTTATTATGCAAATTACAAGGGCTTCATCTTGTTTTCCGTTTTTTTAAATGTTAAATTTTAAAATAAATAGCACATATATAAAAAAAAAAGAGTAATTTTATAGTGCAAACGGTTGTATCTATACAATTAAAATTAAAACCATTAGATTAAAATTTAATTAATTATAACAATTGATATATTTTACAGGCATTGATACACCAAGATAATCAATGGTTATAATTAAATAAAAATTAATTTCACGGTTGTAATTTCATTTGTATATATACAAACGTTTGTACTATAGCAAAAGTCATAAAAAAAAAAAAAAAAAGATAAATAGAAAAGTAAGTGGGCAGAGTTATCTCTAAGTATAACCCAACTTCTTGAAAAAAAAAAAAAGAATTAAATAAATTCACTTCTAACTCTTCTTACAACTATACATGCACTTTGTTGCAATTCTTTTTCTTTTTTTTTTTCTTTTTCAAGAAAAAAAAGTTGAAAAGCACTCTTTTTTTTATATAAGTTATATATATATATATATATATATATATATATGCACACACACACATTGTATTCTAAATAATATTTGTTTTGCTGTACTTTTGATTTGTCCTTGTAAGATGTTCTAGGGCAGTGTTATAATAAATAGCCAGTTACACTTGTTACGTAATGTCAACATCTTTGATGGGCTATCCATGAATGCAAAGAGAGTGAGATTAAATAAAAAAATTTCATCTATTACTTAAAGATTATTTATTTTTGTCAGTTTTTGTACGTGTAGACACTTTGTTTTTCTAAATATTTCCAGGTCCAACCATTACTTAGCCCAAAGTATAATAATCTAATCCTGTGTACAACTAGTGGTACAGGCACCATTTCTTCTTATATTTCACGCGTAGCACAAAAAAGAACAAGAAAGAGGAGACTCACGACGGATGGGAGGCATTCTTGGTGGTTCATGATCAGCAGATTCGAAGGAAGTGACCTTGTTGCATTTGGAAGACGACCCACTATCCTTGCTTAAATCTTCAGAGTTTAAGTGCACTTTCTGTGACTGCTAATCAAACAAACCATATGAAATAATAAGTTAAAATACAAACCAAATTTTAATTAAATCCCTTCTTTTTGAAATCGCGGGTCTTCATTAGCTTAATCCGACAATAATTTTTTGCTTTTTAGTAGTTAATAATTCATTAGTAGGATATACCAAACAAAAAGGACACCAATGATACAGAAAAAGAAAATGTATTGAAAAGATAAGGGAGAAAACAAGTCAAATCAACACTGAATGAACAATAACTGTCTTATATTATATATCTGAGAAAAACCATCATATATGATGTTATCTGTCCAGAACACATGCGGGAAAGTTAATAACAAAAATCAAGCATTCATTTATATTCCATTATTAATTAATAAAATTGGAATCTGCTGGATGGATAGGTGGGTTAAATTATAGAAACTAAAGAGAAAAAGAACCAAAAAAAAAATTGCAGTTTTCTTTATTTTCTGACTGCTGTATGATTCAGACACAGAATAATATACTCATAATGCCCTTAAATGAAGCGGTCAAAACAATCAGAAAATAATACCTGAGGATCCTGAAGAGGAATTGCCTGAAGTGAAGCTCCCATGTTCACAGACAACAAATTGGCACAATGCCCACATCGAACCGTCACAATTGCAAATAAGTTGCTGCTTGGAACATTAACCTGCACCCAGCAAAACAACAAAGACCAGCCATTTATAAACATCGAACTGTCTTCTTCGTGCACATCTCTCTTTCACACTAGCACACTTATAATTAGCATCTGCTAAAGCATCTAGAAACCCTAGCATGCATCCAAATCCTGGCACTAAGGAACTACTACAACAACTACCCATCTAACCAGCTACGCATAGCTACTTTTTTAATTTGACCTTATGCGTTAGACCCAACTTGTATCCAACATCAAATAAATTGATGAGCAAAGAAACAAAAGGGTGCATCATTGCATGCAATGCTGAAAACCATTTGTTCAATTTGAGAGGTTATTCTAAGGAAGTAATTAAATAAACCTCATCCGTGGTTATTGATTAATTAAACACCATGAAAATATTGCTAAACTACAAAAGAAAAGTCCATATACCATAAGATTATTTCTAGCAATCATGCATATTTAAAATAAAAGAAAATGCATAATGGGAAAAGAACGAAAGAACAAAATGTAAGGTTGCAAAATTCAGTAATATAAGAGTATAAATGGTAAACATGAATATGGAGAGAGAATGGAAAGGAGGAAGATGAGGAGAAGAAGAAAAATGATGAAAGAAGAAATATTTTTTCTCTGCAAGAACTGTATCATTTAACATTGGTTTAGGCAATTTCGTGGGCTAGGTTATAAAGATGGAATTGTTTTTTATCTATGTAAAGATCGAATGCACTCGTTCCCAGTTATCACTGACCTCACAGACACCTCACATGGGTAATAACTATAAGGACTTGATCTTATAATTTAAATCCTATACTTCAAAAAAATAGAAAAAAGAAAAAACAAATACAAAATAAAAACACTCTTGCCTTTCGGTGCTCATGACTTCTTTTCCTGACACAGTTAGCGAAGATGCTAACAGAGTTTTTTTTTATTTAAAAAAAAAAAAAAAAGAATAAGAAGAATAGGCATCACTTACAAACACACATATGCGGAGAGGGAGATGAAAGGGACTTGACTAGGACGAAAACCATAAAGACTTGTGACCAGCAAACACAGCTATCATAGATGGCAATGAATAAAGAGAGAGAGAGAAAGATGAATAATGGATTAGAAATGATTTTACTGATCTTTGTGCACTGCTTGGGATCTCAATTTCTGAAAAGAGATCAATAGAGAAGAAACCCTTTAAAGAGATAAACAAAAGGAGAAAACTCTCTTTAAAGGGTTTTGTTTCAACAGAGAATTGCAATAATGAAATACGTTGAAAAAGATGAGAGTACATAAAAGCAATTTTTCTCTCTATGAGCTATGATTCTCTTCAGGCCTTGATAGCTCTCTCATCCCCACAATTTTATTTTCTTGTAGAAACAAAGAGAAACAGTCCTTTATTACTTAAGATCGACATAAACCTCTAAATATGCAACAAAACTTTATCATGTTTCGGGACAAATTATGATTCTTATTCAGTGCCCTTAGTATGCAGCAACAGATGCTTCCACCTCCACATAAAAGAGAAAGAAGGAGAAAGAGAGATATTGAACAGATTAAAGATCGGCAAGAAAATATATTGAATTGAAAATGGATAAAAAGAAAACCATACCATACTAAAAGTGACAGCTGCGATTGAATAGAGTAGCATGACATACGCACTGTCTAAATTTTTCTACAAAGCTAAGGAAAAAAAAGGCTCCCTAATTCTTCTCCCACCATGACTTTGTAAGAACCCTAAAGCCTAAATGCAGCCCTAGCAAACAGCTCAACAGCCAAAGACCCTTCGTGCTGCTTTCTTCTTTATAACCATTTCAAGTTGTAATATGCCTAACTTTTTTTTTATATCTTGCGTGCATCGGCAAGGCCATTAAATCTCTTCTGGGTTGCTATAGATTCTAATCCTTTAGTTCATGACCTTTCAAGTCGTATACCAGCTATATTCAAGAATTAAGATAGAGGAACTCCTTGTCACTTCGGAGGTTTTCGAGGAAAACCCGGTCCGAATTGATCATAAAATATGAGGTATAAGAAGGATTCTTTACATATTTCCAAGTAAAATCAAATAAATTCTTTTTGACCCGCGATGGTTCAAGCGAAATCTATTCGCAAAATTAAAGACGTTGCAAAATGGGGGAAGATGGATGACCAAAATCTTTTGTCTTTATACTCTTATCACCGGTCTTTTCAACTGAATTCCTCTCTATGACAACAAAGGATCAAAACTTTCAACCAACGAAAGATTACAGATGATTGAACATAATGGCATCGTTGGCCAATTTAGCTTTGGCGAGATATAAGAAAGGAAGCGTGGATGTTGGTACGGAAAAATAGAGAAGATGCATAAATATACAAATAAAAAGAGAAAGAGAAGTGTTATACCGCTAAAATGGTGTTGCAGAAGTTGCAGTGAACATAACAAACACGTTCAGAAACCAAGTCCAATGACATCTTTTTAATGCTTAAAAATTGAAGATATAAAGAGTTGTCACAGATCAAAAGAGAAGTGTTAAATAAGGGAGAAAGGCGAACAATATTAAGAAAGATGATATAGATCAAGAATTTTTATAAAGAAATGAGTACAAAGACAAAGAAGGTAGAGAAATAATAATAATAATTATAACTTGTTTACAATAACAAAGAGAGGGATGAAGAAAGAGAATGAGAGAAGCGTACAAAATAATGTGAAAGATGAGGATGGGACTAGACTGGTCGGGCAAAACTGGGGTGGAAGTGGGGTGCGCTAGTGTTTTTTTTTCTTCTTTTTATTTCATTTTGTTATTTTTTTTTTTTTCCTTTTTGTATTGTGGTTCATTTACAGAGAAAGTTGGGTTATGGATTGACGAAGAGAGTGTGTGGGTGTTGGGTGTGTCATGATTGAGGGAATGAGTGGGTGGGAGTCATCCATCCCTCTAGCCATCCTCTCTTTCTGTAGCGGACGAGGGGGGCGAGATATTAATGCTTTAGAATGTTTAGGGATGAGAGATATATGGTTAGATAGGTCTTTGGGATTAATGTGACTATGAGAAAAAGATAATGCTTAGAATTATATTTTGTCAACTCAGAATAATTGTTGTTTATTTTAACGGATATAAATATACTATATGATTTTTTTTTCTATTTTGTAATATTGTTCTTCTTTTCTCTTTGCTTTGTTTTATTGTTTTTTTTTTTTAGCATACTTTGCTTTGTTTTATTTAACTATTGACTTTATACTTTTCACATGATCACAACATCTTAACATCCTAATAAAACCATAATGTCTTTTGCCTGTTGTTGTAAAAGTACCGTTTGATCATTAGCTCATTCCTTCTCATTAATAATGTAGTTAGTCAGTTACAATCAAAGTTTATAATTTAATTAATTAACCCTCTCCTTTTTTTTTTCTTTTTTTCTGTAATTATATATATATGCATACTTATATATAAGGCTTTCTAGCTAGGAGAGATTGTACAAATTCAAAGACTTGGTAATGACCCTTTACTTTGCTTTGCTTTTTGTGTCATTCGCTAAAAGCAAATATATATATAGGTAGGTTGGAGTAGCTCATAGGCTGCAACTTAAAGTAAAGAGAAACTTGAAAATTGTTTCACCTTAATCCAACTTCAAGTTTAGGGCAAGGTGTGTCTAATTTTTTTTGTCCTTTCAATGAAGACTAAAAATTCAAACTTCCGCTAATGTTATTAGTTTTATGTGAACCCAAGTGAGAAACGATCTAACCAAGCTCTTAAGCATGATCAGAAAGGGTTGCTTGGTTCGGTTGCTCGAAGCACATCCTACCTATTCAAACCTGACAGTCCTGACACAAGTGTTCTTGTGTCAATTCAAATGAATGATTAGTAATCTTAAGATTGAACAACTTGATTCAAAAGATTCATGATTGTGTCTTTTTGTTATCAAATTCTAACTACTTTGATTTTCCTTTTAAAATCTGAACTAAATTACGACATATTGATATAAAACTGCTACAAATTTATTTGATATGTTATGTGATCAAATCATTTTGTAATTGTCAAAATAGTGTGATACATTCAATTTCGAGAGCATACAAATTTTTTTAACAATAGTTATAAAAAGTACCATGACATTGTTATAAATTATGTCATTGTAGTTGGTTCTATTTGATACTTTCAACACCTGAAGGAAACATAAGAGATATGTGGCATATAGGGCTGAGCGGGGCTCGGAGCAGTCCAGAGAACACAAATTCTCCGGACCCGACCCGAACGTCGGAGATTTTAAAAAATAGTTCTCCGGACTTGGACCCGAAAATTAAAATCTCCACTCCGAATTGCTCCGAAAAATCGGAGCAAGTCGGGATGGAGATTTGGAGAAAATGGAGATTTCAAATCGGTCCGGAACGAAACCAAAATTCGGAGACTATCTTACTTATTTGTTATCTAAATATTAATGCTTAAACCATTGCCAATTCATTTTGTAAAATTTTTAAATCTAATTTTTTAATTTTGTAAAATTTTTAAATCTAAATTCATAGAATAATAACGCAAAACTACGTAGTTTTGATCAAAACTACATAATTTTAATTCATTGATATTCTTTGTTATTTTTATTTGTGTTATAAAACTAAGTAGTTTTTGTTATAACTACGTAGTTTTAACTGAAATTACATAAATTAATTTTTAGCTTATATATTTGAAATTAATATTTAACAAATTAATAATAACTATATATCTTATTGTTGCATCATATTAAATATATTATATCTAATAAATAGCACTATCTTCCTTATAAATTTAACTTTTAAGTTTTACTTTAAGATGTATACTTTAATAATTTTACATTTTAAACATATAAAACAAAATGATTATAATTTGAACATATAATATAAGATGATTATAATAGTACAATTTTATAATACATCAACTTATCAATAATTGATTATAAACATTATAGTTTATAATACATCATAAAAAATTTAAAACAATAACTATTTGTAAACTTTTTGAAATATACATACTCACACAAACACAAATATATATATATATATATATATATATAGTAAATTAATGGTTCTGGTTTCGGTTCTTCGGTTCAGAGCATTTCAGGACGGTTCGGTTCAGTTCTCAGTTCGGAGAACTCATTATCTCTAGACCCGCCCCAGAAAAAATTTTCGGAACAGTTCAGTTCGGAAAAAGTCAAATGGTTAACGGATATTTTCGGTTTTAGAGATTTTCAGTTCGATTTTTCGGAACAGTTCGGGTTCTCTGTGACCCGCGCTCAGCCTTAGTGGCATAATATGTCAAAAAACTTGCACGCACTTTTGTTTGTTGAGTGGAACAGTTTTAAGTTTCAACCAGTGTTGTCACTGTTGCTACGTTTAATAATAATAATAATAATAATAATAATAATAATAATAATAATAATAATAATAATAATTATTATTATTATTATTATTATTATTAATCATTTTTTATTATTCTTATACTTTTACTTGGATTTTAATTGAACTATCAATTAAATTATACTTTTAAAATCATTTAAATTTGTTCTTTTAGCTTGATAAATCAACTAATCTCACATGGGTTTTATAACTTAAATTAAGTGAATTTATATACCAATCAGATATTTTCACTTAACAACTTGAATTTTTAAGTTAGACAAAGGTCTAATATGTGTTATTTTAGCTCATTTTCTTCAAATTTCTAATATGGTATTAGAGTTGCTACTGATGTTGAAAACACATTCTTTTTACACAATTATTTTTAACTAAAATGCCCTTGTTCTTGTCGCATGATCGGTCCTAGTATTTATAAAAAAAAATTTCACCATGTGAATTTATCGGGCCATTATGCCATATGCTAGTTGAGTCTAGCATGTTTTAATTGGTCTTGTAAATAATGCAGCATGTAGCGCGATAATCAAACACGTTAATTATTAGAAAGAACAAACAATCTCAATCCAGAAATTAACAATCTCAATCCAGAGATAATTCTCAATCCAGAGAAAAGAAATAAGCAAAAACTTGTTTTAATTGATAAAAATTGAATGATAGTCTGCAAACCCTAGCATTAACTATTTATAGTTTAGGAAATAAAAGGCTAAAACATGCATAATTAAATAAAATCCCAAAAAAATAAAATAATTTATTAAAATTCAAATTTCTTAATGAGCTGCGAGACACGGCCATGTGCCATGAAGACACGGGTGTATTGGAATTCGGCAAAATTCTCCTAAACGCGATACGGTCAATTACACGGGCGTGTAAATCTATGACGCGGAAATCTCGATTAGTTACAAGTCTTAAATTTTAATAAAATTACATTGACTGCTGAAGAAGAACAAAGAGGTAGTCTTAATGATCAAGTCTGAGAAGGAGGTTGCTGACCTGAAAAATAATTGAGGGGAGTCAGACCTCACTGAGTAAGTTAAATATCAATCATAAGTTACCAATAGTAAATATTTAACACAATAAAATATACCTGCAAGTATGCTTATGCCATGAATGCTCAACATAAGATGAATCCAAAAATAACAATGAATAATTGTGGAGAGGAATAACTATAGAATCATAGTATATTAGTAATGATATATATATATAATAATAATATCTACTCTGCACCTCGACGGCTGCGGGCGAAATCTCACCAACCGGACCAGCATGTCCTAATAAAATGTCCTAAGTCATAAGGCTCTCATACCCAAATAATGACCACAGGCGCAACATCACCAAACGGACCAGTCATACTTAATCGTCCAAATTACATATCAATAACGGGTCCATGGCTGCGGGCGCAACTCACCAAATGGACCAGCCATGACCATAATCTCATAATCATCTCATATATCACATATCAATATATATAAATGTAAAACTGGTACTAGTACGTACATGGTCTTGATGAATACCCATCAGGTGGCAGGTTCTATAGCATCCATCTCCACACAATCACAATCACACACAGAATTTATATATCACATCACATGACGCAAAAGCATATAAAATGCACATATGTATATGCTTGACGCTTTAATGACTATGCTTTATATATATATTTTTACACATATACTATTGACAACAAATGAGTGATATTAACTTATCGAACTGACGTACAGTCCTAACTAGGGCTCGAGATGATGGTCCTGCTCTGGAAGAATCTATAATTATGATTAATAAAATATTATTAGAACCTATTTCTTAACATCTAGAATTCTAGAAAAGACTCAAATCACCTATAAAGCTAAAGGCACAATTTACGATGAATCTACCAAAAATTCGACAGAATCTCTCCTAAAATATAGATATCTCCATATAAAAATATGGCCAATCCTGTATTAAAATAACTACACTTCTAAATACAATCACAACATAAGCTCAGTTACCCACCATACTACAATCAAATTTAACTGAGCCTTATAAGCATAAATTGTAAAATAAATACTTCATTCAACTCAATTATCATATTAAATATTCAATCCATTACCATACTCAACAATAAAATTATTAAACTCAAAATTACAGACAAATAACAAAATTTTCAACAAGGACATAACTCGGCATAGCCCTTCCGAGATTTTTAATTCACAAACTAAGGAGAATTTGACAAAACTATCTAACCAAATATTAATCCTCATTATTTTTAGAATTTTTTAAAATATAATAACTCCCTGAGAGCCTGCCGAAATATTCTGTCTCTGTCACCGGAATATTCCTCCGGCGATGGAAAAATACAAAATCTATACCAGTAGAAAGATCTCATCACCAACTTCATTTCATCCAACTACACCCAAGCCTAATTCTTATTCTATAACACATAATCAAAGCTTCAAATATCAAAACTTAAAAACACAATTACCTCAAATGGAGGTGGCTGCCGGCGTCGATCAATAGCAGAGATGGAGGGGAAACGACGCCCAGAGGTCCGTGAATAGAAAGGTAGTAACAAGGGCAGTCACCGGCGGTAACAAAGGTGGTGGCTCTTCTTCCCCTTTTTGAAAGCTTAGATAAAATAGAGGAAGGAGAAAAGAGAGAGATAGCTGCTGGTTAGAGGTGATGACAAGATGGAAGAGCTACTATTATGGTGGTAGAGTGGCGACAGTCGGAGATGGTGGCGGCAGGTGGTGGAGTCAGCGGCAGTAGGAGGAAGAAGAAAAGAAAAAAAAAGAGAGGAAAAGAAAATAATGGGTTTTTGTTTATTTGTAAATAAAATATGTGTATATTAAAGAATGGAATTTATCCAATTAAATCCCTCCTTAAAATATTTTTATCAAAATAAAAACCCAAACTTTTAATTAAAATCACAAAAATACAACACATAAATATACAAAATTATAGGGTGTTACAATCTTCCCCCCTTATAAAAATTCATCCTCGAATTTAAAAATTAATACAAAATACAATAATAAAATCATTGAGAAAGCAAGTAAGGATAAGATGCACGCATTTCATTCTCGGTTTCCCAAGTGAATTCCTCCACTGCACCATTCCTCCACATCACCTTGACCATAGGAATTTGCTTAGACTGCAACTGTCGAACCTGTTAATCAACAATGGCAATTGGCTCCTCATCATAAGTTAAGTCGTCATTCACTTCCATACCTTGCTGTTGAAGAACATGCAAAGGGTCTGAGATGTACTTTTGGAGATGTGAAATATGAAACACCGGATGCATTTGAGCCATATCTGGTGGTAATGCCAAGCGATAAGCCACCATTGCAACTCTCTCAACTATCTCGAAGGGTCCAACATATCCTAGAGATAACTTTCCCTTCTTTCCAAATCTCATTACTCCTTTCATGGGAGAAACTTTTAAAAACATAAAATCTTCAACCTGAAATTCCACATTCTTGTGTTTTGGGTCAATATAACTCTTTTACCTACTAAAGGCTGTCTCCAACCTCTTTTTAATCAAAGCAATCTTTTCAGATGTATCTTTAATTATCTCAGGACCTTCTAGCTACTTCTCTCCTACCTCATCCCAACACAAAGGTGATATACACTTTCTTCCATACAACGCCTCATAAGATACCATGCCAATACTACTATGGTAGCTGTTATTATATGTAAACTCAATTAAAAGTAAATGCCGATCCTAACTACCACCAAGATCAAGAACACTCATTCTAAGCATATCCTCCAAAGTCTGAATTATCCTTTCTAATTGTCCATCAGTTTGAGGATGAAAAGCAGTACTAAAATCAAGTCTAGTACCTAAAGCTTCTTATAACTTCCTCCAAAATTGATAGGTGAATTATGCTCCCCTATCAGAAATAACAAATATTGGCACTCCATGAAGGCATACAATCTGCTCAACATACACTTATGCCAACTTAGACACTGAATAAGTAGTCTTTACTGGTAAGAAGTGTGTTGATTTGGTCAGTCTATCCACAATCACCTAAATAGAATCATACTACCTTTGGAACTTAGGTAGTCCAACTATAAAGTCTATAGTAATTCTATCCCATTTCCATTTAGGAATTGGGAGTGGTTGCATCTCACCTGAAGGCTTATGATGTTCTACTTTCACTTGTTGACAAGTCAAACACTTAGAAACAAAATCTGCCACATCTTTCTTCATGCTTCTCTACCAATAAATTCCATTAAGGTCTTGGTGCATCTTAGTTGAACTAGGATGTACATTATATGCAACATAATGAGCTTATGTTAAAATTTACTGCCTTAAGTTCTCCATATCAGGAACACACAATCTACTATTAAGTCTAAGGACATCCTCTTCATCAAGTGAAAAATTTATTGAACATCCACTATGGATATTTTCTATAATCTTTCAAAACTTAGGACCTCGCCTTTGGGCTGCCTTAATCCTATCAAATAGCACGGAGCAAACTCTAATACTGGCCAAAAGCACTCCTTCATTAGAAATCTGGAAGAATACCCCTCGATCCATCAGATCATGCAACTCTTTAATTATAATTCTCCTTTCTACATTAATGTGAGCCAAACTACCTGAAGAATTTCTGCTTAAGGCATCTGCTACCACATTAGCTTTTCCTGGATGATACTAAATAGAACAATTATAATCCTTTAATAGTTCCATCCATCTCCTCTGCCTCAAAATTAAGTCTCTTTGTTGGAAAATGTATTTCAAACTCTTATGATCCGTAAAGATCTCACATGTCACTCCATACAAATAATGCCTCTAAATTTTTAATGCAAAAATCACTGCTACCATCTCTAAATCAGTAGTGGGGGTAGTTTTTCTCGTGTTTCTTCAATTGTCTAGAAGTATAAGCAATTACCTTCCATTTTGCATTAAAACACACCCCAAACCAAGTCTAGAAGCATCACAATACACTGTAAAACCTTTATTACCCGAAGGTAAATCCAACACTGGTACTATGGTCAAACAATCCTTAAGCTTCTGAAAGCTATTTTCACACGCATCTAACTAAATGAACTTAATCTTCTTTTGGGTCAAATGAGTCAATGGGGCTGCTATCTTAGAAAAGTCTTAAATAAATCTTTGATAGTACCCTGTTAAACCCAAAAAGCTTCGTATCTCAGTGATTGTCTTAGGCCTTTCCCAATTCATAACTACTTCCACCTTCCTTGGATCTACTTGTATTCCATCCTTGGACACAATATGTCCTAGGAATGCCATACTTTCTAACTAAAATTCACATTTAGAGAACTTAGCAAATAGCTGATGTTCCCTCAACGTTTGCAAAACCATCGTCAAGTGATAAACATGCTCTTCCTCTGATCTCGAATAAACCCAAATGTCATTAATAAATATAATGATAAAATGATCTGAGAAAGGCTTAAAGCCCCGATTCATTAGATCTATGAAAGTTGTCGAAGCATTAGTAAGGCCAAACAACATCACTAAAAACTCATAATGACCATAACATGTCTGGAAAGCAGTCTTAGGTATATCTTCCCTTCTAATCCTCAACTGATAATATCCCGACCTTAGGTCAATTTTAGAAAAACATTTAGCACTTTGCAATTGGTCAAACAAATCATTAATTAAAGGAAGAGGGTATTTGTTATGTACAGTCACCTTATTTAACTGCCAATGATCAATACACAACCGAAGTGAACCATCCTTCTTCTTTACAAATAGGACTGGTGCACCCCATGGTGATGTACTTGGTCTGATGAAGCCTTTATCAAGTAATTCTTGAAGTTTCTCTTTCAACTCTTTTAACTGTTAGTATAGGTGATATGCCCTAGTGGCAATCATGTATTTTGACATTGTAAAATCCTAAATGGCAATTAAAATATTCATTTAAATAAAGAGTTTATTTATTTGAGTATTACTCCATTAGCATTATGTTAAATAAATGTA
>CATIWO010264451.1:0-20086 GCA_949673435.1 Macaranga tanarius | reverse complement strand
ATCCTCGCGCTTAACCACTCCCTCTTCAAAGAGCTTCTTTAAAGCTGCACCAATCTACAAATAGCAATAACTAAATTATACGTAAAATGTTATCCACAAGCTCTTGCAGATCTTGTATTTTGATCTTTAACCATTATTTTTACCTCCTTCTCGTTCTCATAGGCTTGAGCAGAATCAATATGGCGATAGCCAATCTGCATTGAGATGAATACAAAAGCTAATGTTCAACAAACTTTTAGTTGAAGGAAAGTAAAAGAAAGAATAAAAACCAAAACAAAAACCTTGATAGCAGCATCTACGGCAGCACCCACAAGTCCAGGTTCTGCCTGCCAGGTTCCCAGACCAACCGATGGTATCTTAGCTCCAGAGTTCAATTCGAAGTATCTAATCTCATTTGCCATTTTCGCTTTCCTCTTTGAAGAATTGAATCTCAGTAGTGACTAGTGAATTAGTTGAGTTTGGTTGTGGCAAATAATCCACATGATGGTATTTATCAATAATTAATCTTAGATGTAGTATATAGTTTCAACTGTCAAAATTATCTAGAGAAAGTCTAATTCTCAGCATTTGGTTGCACTATGCAAATATCTTGCTTGGTGCATTGAATATGCTAATAACATATTACGGAAAAGGTCCAAATTAGACCCTCACTTTTTATCCTATGAGCACATTAAATTTTAAGATTTTTTTTGTTGGATCAAATTGAAATTTATCTTTTTAAAATTAAACCGTATTGAATCTTTTACTAAAAATTATTTACAATTAAATTCTAAAAACTAAAGAAAACTTTAATTTTAAAGGTTAACAAATGAAAAATTATTTAGACTAACAAATAAAATTGATAAATCTTTTTTAGAAACTGTATATGAACTAATTACAAAGATTTAAAAATTTTTAAACCTACACACTAATTTTTTTAAAAAAATTTAAAATTTCTTATGTTGGGTTAAAAATCCAATAATATTATGTTGGATTCAGATTTCACTACTCGAATAGGCAATTTTGGTTTAGCACAGATGAGTAAAATACACACCACGCTTGGATACATGGTGCCAGAAAGTTTCTACATCTATAGGGCTACTATTAAAATAGATATTTATTTGGTGTTCTTTTTTTAGAAATAGTTTATGGAAGAAAGCCTCTACACCAAGGCGAGACAGATGAATGTAGCAGCATTGTTGATTAGGTATGGGAGCATTACAGGATGGAAAGGATCATTAGTGTCATTGATGCTAAACTTAATAGGAATTATGATGAAAAGCAAACAGAGATTGTGCATAAGTTAGGATTAGTATATTGTCTTCCCAACCCGTACCAAAGGCCATCCATAAAAAAAGTCATGCAAGTTCTTTTTGGGGAAGTGCCTCCATAGAAGGTTCTAGGTTCCGGCTAAGAAGCCTGCATTCATGTGGCCTGCCATGGCTACTTCCATTAGAGAGATCTCAGTTCAGCTGGTTAGTAGAGGCTGACTTACTCAGACAATGGAGTTAAGTGGGAGATAATAAGTTTTGTACCATAAATTATGACATTTATTTCTTATCTTCATTTTGTTGCTATGCTCTTTTTCTATGTTGTTGCTATCTTTATAAGATGAATAAACTTTTGACAAGCTAGATGAATAAACTTTTAACAAGCTTGTGAATTATTGTAAGCTTGATTTAGATGGTGTTTGATACATGCTGGAGTGAGCAGAGCCAAATAATTTGATGCAATAAGAACCCATTAATTTCTCTCTAGTGGTGCAAAAAGGATAAAAATTTGATTTCTTTTTGTTCCCAAGTTTAAACAACTAAATCGTACAATCTTAGTAGTAGTTGTACTCCACTATTCTATTTACTATAATTTAATCATAATACTACCCTATATTGACAAAGAATCAACCTCTACATCCACTTAACCAGCAGTAACCATATTTTATCCTCAACAGAACACAAGACGAACCTCTGAACCATTTGTGTGCCTAATAATAGCAACTAACATCAAAAAGCAAAAGATAGTTTGTTAGCAAAACATAAAAAAAAGTTAAGAAAGCTAAGAAAGAAATTAATGGTTTCAAGAACAAGAAGAAACCCAATTTCATTGAATCTTTACCTTCTGCTTCTAATGCTACAACTCATGTTTTTATTGAAGCTGATACACCTTAACAGAAAATGGGTATGACTGTAGAATTTATATCGTTGCCATCGCCAGGGCTATCTGTCAATGGTTTTCATCTTCAAAAAGCAAATATAGTGATTGGGTGTCTACCGTTCAAACCCATGTTGATGCCTCTATGGAAAGCATAATGCGGGACAAGATATTGAAGCTCATACAATATTTGTAGAATGACTGATTTTGAAGCTCATACGAGATATTTAGGCCATTTTGTTCTTTGTTTGAGGCTCTACTAGTAACTTAGAAGTAATTATTTCTTATATTTTGTTGGCCTAACTCATTATTTTTTATCTTTTTTTGGCAATGACTGTTACACCCTCAACCACAAATATACACGTGTCCATAATAATACACAATTACGTGGCATAAGAAAGTTTCTCATATATATAATAAAATCTTATGCACAATCATTTTACTTTTATAACTAAGTATACATGATGTCTTTATATAAACCAAAATGCTAAAAGTAAATAAGGATAAGATTATCGACACCAAGCTTGCTTCTGACCCACCTAAGCTCATAAACACTGCACACTTCAAGCTCTATCTATCTACATCCTGAAAAGTATATTTTGCAAAGGAATGAGCTTGTGAGTCAATAAGCAATTATTAATATAATCATACATATAAGCCTTTTCAAGAACTAATTAAGGAAAAATATATAAAACTTGCTCATAATAAACTACAAAAATTTTCCAAAATATGTTGTGCACGACCGTGTAGAAATTGCACACGGCCGTGCCTAAGGCTTGCCTTTTTCCCTCTGGACCGTATGACCATGCTAAAATGGCACACAGTCATGCCCCCTATATCCGCATGGCCATGCCAAGAAGTCACACGACTATGCTTGCTTCCATCATTCTTTTCCATGAATTGCACATGGCCGTGTCTGAAGTCTGAATTTGAATCTTAACAAATGCATGGCCTTGTGTTCAAACCATATGGCCGTGTCCCATAACTTGTATAACATCCGAATCATCACAAAAATGTATCCAAACACCACAAATCAAATATTGGTGCAACATATATACTAAATCACAACATTTCAAGTAATCCATAATCATAATCTTCATAATCACATCTCACATTAAAACCACATTCAATATATATATATATATATATAAACATGATGCACGAATACATGATCATACACATTAGTTATCCATAACCAATTCACATAATCACAAGAATGTGTACACTCACATTTCCATCCTATGGCTCAATATCAGGCCAAAACCATTTTTATACCATTATCTCACATAAAGCTACATTTGGCATATTTCTCACAATCACGTTCACAAATTCAAATGGCTATATAGTGAGTCTATCCACCCGGCTCAATCTCACTTCACTTGATTTAATTATGGGTAGCTATCCGCCTGGCTCAGCTTTCCTATAGTACATAATTAGTGAAGACTATCTGTTCAGCTCAGTATTTACTCAACACACTTTCTCACACATCATCATTTTCCTCACTTGTTTCACCTTCTTATGAAATACAACACCTCATATGCAACACAACTCAACACAATTGCATCACAATAAGTCATCATATTAACATTTTATCCATAACTACTAATTCATTCTCACATTCACATCATTCATCATACACAAATATGATATTCACCATATTCACAATTCACACATATTCAATACACAAAAGAGTAGAAACTCATTCCACCTCATCATTCTCAAATCCACAAATTCACCACATTCAATTCATAACTTAAATCACAATTCACTATTCTCACATTCATTACATCTTATTTCTTGCCACATTAATTGACTTGCACAATTCATATAATTATACAACCATTATTTATACAAGAGAATCAATATTTAGATATATAAGTATTATATTAATTAATAATCACTTACCTTCAAGCTTTCAACTCCTTCAAAAAGAAAAGCTCCTCCTATTGAGTAGGGTCTCCTCTATCTCTATCAATTCCTACATGCAACCATATATCAATCTCACATAGCTAATATAACACTTGCACTCAAATATAACTAGGTGCTACTCCATGCTTAAGATTCAATGTATTTAAATAATTCACACACAAGTCCAATGACCATGAAACTTCTACTGAAGCTAGTCATATGAGTCTACTAATAATTCCAATTGAAATTACTCAAATCAGATATTGTTGTATTTTTGTGACATGAATTTTAATGGGAGACATATTGGCTTCGCACTTTGGATAAGTTTTGGATGTTTTGGATGAGTTTGAAATGTGTATTTTTATATTTGAAGCAAACATGGCCAGCTACACGGCCATATCTTAGGGTATATTGGGAGACACGGCTATGTCCTGAGGAGTGTTCAAATATGCTATTTTTCTAGTGAGATATACAGGCAGATACATGGCTGTATTTTAGGCCGTATCTCAATTAGTTTACACTCTAGAAAGCTACACAGGCGAAAACACATCCGTGTAGCATGCAGAGTTATCCAAATCTATTTGAGAAGTATTTTTCTTCTTATTTTCTCTTCACAAAATCTATAAATAAGCCTTTTATCAATTTAGGGTTATTGAATTCGGTCTATTCATCATTGTTAGCCATCTAAACACTCTTTATACGATATTTTTATAATCATAGTGAAATCTCTCCTCCTCTGCCCGTAGTTTTTACCCATCTTGGGGTTTTTCACGTAAATTTTTATGTTTATTCTCTATTTCTTTTAGTTGCTATAGTTTGTGTATTTGTTTGTATTGGATTATTACTTCTGCTCTGACTCTAACAAACAAGTATCAAAGTAAAAATTAGTTTTTTCCAGGTTTGTTGGCATTGACTGATTTGAATAATGGTATCGTTGAAGTATGATATTCCACTATTAGATCGTAGCATAAGATTCACGTTATGGCAAGTTAAGATGCGAGTCATACTCACTCAGATGGAGTTAGATGATTGTATTTTAGGGTTTGATCAGATGCCCGCATCATAGACAGATGATGTAAAGAAGCATAAAGATTATAAAGTCTTGACACAAATACATTTATATTTATCGAATACTATTTTAGAGGATGAAATGAAGGAGAAGACCTCAGCTTCATTATGGGCGAAGTTGGAGCAGATATGTATAAAGAAATCTCTCCCTAGTAAGATGCATCTAAAGCAGCGTTTGTACTCTCATCGTATGGTGGAAGGTACATTCCTTGAGGATCACTTAACTGTGTTTAAAGAAATTATCTCTGACTTGGAGAGTATGGAGCTCAAGGTTGAGGATGGGGACTTAGCTTTGATTTTACTATGTTCTTTACCTCCATCTTATAGAAATTTTATTAAGACTCCATTGTATAGTCGTGAGAAAATCTCTTTTGAAGAGGTTTATAAGGCGTTGTATTCCAAAGAGTAAGTTAAACAGTTGTTGGTTAACCTAGAGACTTATGGAGAAAGTCTTATTGTTAGGGGAAGGACGATTGAGAGAGATGGGAATGAGAATAGGGGTAGGTCTAAGTCGAAAAGTAAGATTATTAAGTGCTATTACTACAAAAAAAAAGTCATATCAAGGCTGAGTACAAGTTGAAAAATAAGACTAAGAGAGGTAATCAAAATAGTAAAAGGTCAGAAAATTTTTGTGAGACCGGTGTTGTTGAAGATGTAGAAGATTTGAACAATCAAGGTAATCTTCTCTTTATCTCTAATAGTAGGGTCAATTCAACACATGACTGGATTTTAGACACTGCCTGCACATTCCATATGACTCCTAATCGGGAATGGTTTACAACCTATAAACCGAAAGATATGAGGACTGTTTTGATGGGGAATAATGCCCCATATAAGATTGTCAGCATTGGAATGGTCAGAGTTATCATCAGAACATTTGAGAGTGTTCGGTACATTTTTTATGTGGGCCAAAATTTTATTTCAGTTTCTACCTTCAACAGTGAAGGTTACAGTTATTTAGGTGGAGGTGGAGTGTTAAAGATCACGAAGGGCTTTTTTGTTGTGATGAAGGTGCATTTGAGGCATGTCAAGTTGTATGTCTTAGAGGATTTGACCATTATAAGTGATGCAGCTATCACCTCCTTCGAGTTAGATAAAACTACACTTTGGCATTTACGATTAGGCTATATAAGTAAGAATGGTCTTGGATTAAGTCCATTAAAACCTGAACAGAACATGGGTTCCCAAGCCCACGAACATTCCAACTTAAACAACTCATTTGGTCTGGCGGGCTTGGAAACTAAGTCTCGTCTGTAACTCATTTTTTGGGTTATTTACATCAAAACTGCTGGATTCAGCCTCCAGCCCAATAGCTACTTCATTTCTCTCTTCATAACGTCTCCTCTTAACCTCCTCTATAATTGCACCTTCAACATCCACTTCCTTATCCACTCCCTTCATTTTTGCCAATGATTGCGTTTTATTGGTGCCCTATTCCTTTGATTGAGTAACTAACCCCTGAATGTGTGAGATTGAAGATAACCGCTCTCTTTCCATGTTTGGAATCAGATCAGCTCCGTCAATATTCATGAGCTCATCACTGTCTCCTCCGCCTCCTTCTCCCTCTATAGGTGCTGTCCTCCGAATCCATTTCTCCCTGATAGCTGCTTTTCCTTTAGCTTTAACAACCCTCATCCAATCTCCATACGGCATTGTTGTTGGCTAGTTAGTGAGATCATAAAGCTTTACATAAAACTTATCCGTATGGCCCAGGATGCCACAATAAAAATAAAACGTTGGCAATCTCTCATAATTAAAAGAGACCCAAAACCATTCTCCCCCAAACTTTTTTAATTTCATTCTTCGTTTAAGTGGGTTATTGACTGGGATAGAAATGCAGATCCTCATATACGTACGCCACACTCCATCAAAGTTTTTTGGATCTGATTCAATATATTGCCCCACGTAATTTCCTATTATTTTACTAACTTTCTCCGACATGAAACCTATAGGTAGATCAAAAACTTGCACCCACATCTTTACGCTATCAAGTATAACCTTAGTAGGCTGCTCATTGGATCCCAACTGTTTAAGAATCAAAAGATGGTGATCAAAAGTCCAAGGACTTGTGTCATCACACGAGTCATATCCAACTCATGAAAGAATTAGAATAGATACATAGCATTCCCCAAGTCTTTAATAATTATACCTTTGACATGTCTCCACAACGAAGCCATTAAATTTTGCATTGAAGGGAAGTCCCAAATTAGTTTTCCTCATGGAAACTATGGTGAATAGAACTCGGATAGAGCCCATTAGAGATAAGTTGGGCTTTGAAGGATCGGTTATTATTGATAGTGTTAGTAACAAGGGTGGTATTGTTTTACTATGGAAAGAGATGAGTAAAGTGCATGTACTAGGATTCGTAGATAACTATATTGATATGATTTTCATCGATGATGAACTGGATTCATGGCGAGTCATGGGTTTTTATGGGTTTTCAAAAAGAAGTAGAAGGAGGGACTCTTGGTCTTTATTACGTACTCTACCTATGAAGTCTGATCTTGATTGGGTAATCCTTGGGGATTTCAACGATATGCTATCGGCTCATGATAAGCGGGGAGGCATGGTCCATCCTCGTTGGCTTTTGGATGGATTTGGGAGAGCTTTGGTAGATTGTGAGCTACATGAGATTGATTTTATTGGGCACATATTCACTTGGTGGCGTGGCTCTGATTCTCGGCACCGGATAGAGGAAAAGCTAGATTGGGCTTTTGCTAATAGTGGGTGGTGCGAGAAGTTCCCGGAGGCTCACTGTTTTAATCTCTCAGCATCCTCTTCTGACCATTCTCTGATCTATCTCCAAGTAAGTCGTTCTTTCTATCGGGTAAGGGAGAAGCATTTCTGCTTTAAAAATGCCTGGCTGCGGGAAGCAGATGTTAGTGTTATTGTTGAGAAGAGTTGGAGCGAGTCCTTGGATTGCTCTATCCAAGAGAAAATTCAGAGTTGTGGAGTGGCTTTGCAACGTTGGGGTAAAAATCTTACAAAGTTCTTTAAAGATAGGCTTAATACTTGTAAGAAAGATATCCAAGACCTGATGCAGTTTCATGACCAAGCTAGTATAAAAAAGCTTTCTGAAACTCGTATAAAGTATTTGTCTATTCTTCAAGAGCAGGAAGACTACTGGTGTCAAAGGGCTAAGCAATTCTGGCTCAAAAATACATATACTAAATCCAGATATTTTTATATTTTTGCCTCTGCTAGAAGAAAAAAAATCACATTTCCAGTTTGAAAGATAGCACAGAAATTTGGCGGAGATAAGAGGATGGACTTGATATGGTCATTCATTCTTATTTTCACAATCTCTTCTCCTCTTCTATAGTCCTGAATCCAGAGATTATAAATTCGGTCTCTGCTAAACTTACAGATGATCATGTGGCTTTATTGTTAGAGGACTTCTCAGCTGAAGAGGTTAAGGCAACGGTGTTTTCTATGCATCTGGATAAGTCCCCTGATCCGGATGGGATGAATCCAGCGTTCTTTCAAAAATTCTAGTAGATTATAAGGACAGAGGTAACTCAATCTTATCTTTCTTGCCTGAATAATTACGCATTCTCGGAGGGTCTAAATGATACTGCTGTGGTTTTGATTCCTAAAAAAGAGCATCCAGAAGTAGTTTCTGATTTACGACCCATTTCCCTCTGCAATGTATTGTATAAAATTATGGCTAAGGTTCTAGCAAATCACCTTCAAAGGGTCTTGCCTACTGTAATTTCAGAGACACAAAGTGCTTTTATAAAAGATAGGCTTATCACTGACAACGTGATGGTGGCATTTGAAATATCTTACTATCTTAAGATAAAAACTTAAGGTAAGTTGGGTACAACTGCGTTAAAAGTTGATATAAGCAAGGCTCATGATCGAATGGAATGGAAATTTCTTTTGGATATGATGGAAAAATTGGGTTTCCCAAGTAAATGGTGTGATCTCATCAATCTTTGTATTTCTTCTGTTTGATATAAAGTTGTCTGTGGTGACAACACTGTGGGGCCAATTCATCCTAATAGAGGTCTAAGGCAGGGAGACCCTCTATCTTCTTATTTATTTTTAATCTGTGTAGAGGGTCTTTCTTCTCTCATTAAAAACTATGACGATAGAGGTCTGATTTATGGCTGTAAGGTTGCAAGGGGTGCCCCTTCAATTTCTCACTTATTTTTTTACAGACGATAGTTTTATTTTCTTTCAAGCTAGTAAGGAAGAAGTCGGGCGGGTTAAGAGCTGTTTGCAAGCTTATGCGGATGTATCGGGCCAAATTATTAATCTTGAGAAATCTTCTCTCAGCTTTAGTTTGAACACAGATGCTGAGGTTAAAGATCTATTTGTGAGGTTTTGGGTGTTAAAGGAGTGAAGAACCATGGTCATTATCTTGGTCTTCCCTTTTTAATAGGCAGAAAGAAGAAGGATATTTTTTCTTTTGTCAAGCATAGAGTGCAGGCTAGGATGCATCAGTGGCGAAATAAATTTCTCTCTAAGGCTGGTAAAGAGCTCCTTTTGAAAACAGTGGCCCAAACAATTCCATCTTATGTCATGAGTGTTTTCTTATTGCCGCTGGAGTTATGTGCTGAGCTGGAAAGAATGATGAATTCATTTTGGTGGGGGAAGCATAACAGTACTGACAAGGGTATTCATTGGAAGGAGTGGGGCAAAATGTGTAAAAGCAAATTCCATGGTGGGCTGGGGTTCATAAGGGTTCATAAGTTTAACTTGGCTTTGATTATCAAGCAGAGTTGGAGGCTGCTCATTAACCCGACTTCTCTTGTGGCTAGGATTTTCAAAGCTCGTTATTATAGAAATTCTTCTTTTCTTCAAGCATCCATAGGACACAATCCGAGCTACATTTGGAGAAGCATCATGGCAACTCAAACATTGATTAAGAATGGTATCCGTCATCGTATAGGGAATGGAGCAGATACTCATATTAGATCAGACCCGTGGTTACCCATCATTGATAATCCGGTCATTACAACAGATCTAAATGATGAGGTTAGTAAAGACACAGTTAGCTCCCTCTTTGCTATTGATAGTCAAGCATAGAATCATGAAGTAGTTCAGGATGTGTTTAATGAATGAGATTCCAACATCATTTTGAGTATTCTTTTGAGTAGAAGGGTTCTCAAAGACAGTTGGTTCGAAAGGGCACTTATTCAGTTAAAAATGCTTACAAATCATTATGTGTTATTCCAGGTAATGTCTCACCTGGTACTCATTATGTTTTTTGGAAGCATCTGTGGTCCTTAAAAGCTCTTCCAAAGTATAAATTATTGGTGTGGAGAGCTTGTTGTAATATTCTCCTAACAATGGATAATTTGCTTAAACGTTGTGTTAATGTTACAAGTGTCTGCCCATTTTACCATGGTTGTGAGGAATCGGTGTTGCACATATTCATGCAATGTCCTTATGTGAATCAATGTTGGTTATCCTTTCCAACTGTCAACACTATGTCTATAAATCCTAGTTTATTAGATTGGCTGTTAATGATGTTTTCATCTATTTCTTTGGAGGACTGTAGCTTGGTGGTGTGTCTTCTTTGGCATTTATGGTCTGCTCGAAACTCTTTAGTTTGGGAAGGTCATTTGTATCACTCTCAAAATATATTTTGAAAAGCTTTTTTGGTAATTCACATATGGTAGCAGGCTTAGAATGACTGTCTGCATACAAGTTACTCAGTTCCGAGAAGAGCAGATAGCTCCCAGTGGTGTCGGCGTGTCTATAGTCGTTTGAAATGTAATGTTGATGCAGCCATTTTCTCTCAGAATTAGAAAGTTAGTTTTGGTTGTGTAATAAGAGACTTAGCTGGTGTTTTTCACGGAGCTTATTGTAAGAGCACTATCACTCACAATCTCTGTCCCCTTTTGGCCGAAGCTTGCAGTGTGGGAGAGGCTCTCTCATGGTTGAAGGATCTTAATGTGCAGAATGTGGATTTGGAAGTGGATTCGCTGATGGTAGTTAATGCTATTAATTCCTCTTCTGTGGACCTCTCTCCTTTTGGTTTGATCATTTTTTATTGTATATTTTTTCTTAATGAGATGGTGAATAATAAAATCTCATTTGTCCGAAGATCAGGGAACCAGATGGCTCACCGCCTTGCTAGAGCATCTGATTCTTTGTCTGGTCTTATCTATTGGGGACATTCCATTCCTCAAGCTTTAATTGATGTATTTCAGCATGGTATTCAATAATATTTCTTTGGAAAGTTTAAAAAAAAAAAGTAAAAATGGTCTAGCTGAGTTGAGCAAAAGAGGACTAATTGATAGTCGGATTGGGAAATTGGAGTTTTATAAGCACTGCGTGTTTGGGAAACATAAAAGGATGAGTTTCAATAAGGGCATTCACAGTACAAAAGGGACACTAGACTATGTTCATTCAGACCTTTGGGGGCCATCCCAAGTTCCTACTAAGGGTGGTACAAGCTACATGCTAACGGTTATTAATAATTACTCGAAGAAAATTTGGGTGTTCTTTTTAAGGTATAAGAGTAAGGTGTTTGCCACTTTCAAGCAGTAGAAGACCATGATTGAGAAATAGATTGGAAAGCAAGTGAAGCGTCTCCGTACTGATAATGGGTTGGAGTTTTCTTCGGATGAGTTTAACTTATTTTATAAGTCCGAGGGAATTATTAGGCATTTGACAGTTCCGGGTACTCCACAACAAAATGGTGTGGCTGAACACATGAATAGAATATTAATAGAGAAGGTTCGGTATTTGCTTTTTAATTCCAGGTTACTGAAGTTATTTTTGGCTAAAGCTACTGTAACAACCTATTTTCTTATAAATCATTCTCCCTTAATGGCGATAGACAAGAAAATTCTAGAAGAGGTATGGTCTGGTACTCCTCCAAATTATCATAACCTAAGAATTTTTTGTTGTCCTTCCTATGCTCATGTTGATAATGGTAAATTGGAACTTAGGTCTAAAAAATATATTTTTATTAGTTATATGTCTTGTGTTAAGGGTTATAAGCTTTGGTGTCCCGAGTTGAGTAAGATTATTTTGAGTCGCAATATAATCTTTGATAAAACTCTTATACTTTGTAATCAGTCTCCTAGAGATAAGTGTGATGAGTCTGTGCAGCAGCAGGATGCAGATATTAAGGTGGAGTTTCCATTTGAGGAAGAATCCCCACCAAAAGCTATACCAGATGAGGGTTCAAAGGTGATTGATGATGATGAGACTACCACACCTCAGTACTCTATTACAAGGGACAGACCTAGGAGGCCTATTAAACCACCACAAAGATATACTGAAGCAGATATGGTAGCTTATGCATTCAAGGTTGCTGAGGATATTGATACTGGTGAGGAACCATCTACCTATAAGAAGGTAATTAGTTATATGGATTCAAAAAAGTGGTTGATTGCCATACATGAGGAGATGGAATATCTACACAAAAATGGCACATGAGTTTTAGTGAAGTTACCCAAAGGCAAGAAGGTTATTCAGTATAAATGGGTGTTTAAGAGGAAAGAAGGTATTTCGTGTATTGATGATACTAGATATAAGGTAAGACTTATTGCTAAGGGCTATAGTCAGATTCCAGGTGTTGATTACACTAATGTGTTCTCTCCTGTTGTGCAATATAGCTTTATTCGTGCTTTACTTGGGATTGTTGCTAGGCATGATCTTGAGTTAGAGCAAATAGATGTCAAAACGTTATTCTTATATGGAGAGCTTGAGGAGGACATCTACATACAGTAGCCATAGGGTTTTATTGCTTCAAAAAAGGAGGACTATGTGTGTCTGTTGAAGAAATCTCTCTATGGGTTGAAGCAATCTCCAAGGCAGTGGTATAATAGGTTTGATGCTTTTATGACTACACATGGGTTTAGACGTTGCAATATAATAGTTGTGTCTATTTCAGAAAGAACCATGATGAGTCTTTTGTCTATCTTCTTTTCTATATTGATGACTTATTGATTGCATCTAGAGATAAAAAAGAAATTGGGAAGGTCAAATTTCAGTTGAGTGCTGAATTTGAGATGAAGGATTTGGGTGAGGCAAAGAAGATCCTTGGTATGAAGATTGTGAGAGATAGAAAGGGTGGCTCATTGTATCTTTAGTCAAAGGGGGTACATTGAGAAAGTTTTGCGAAGGTTTAATATGCATAATTGTAAACCTATAAGTACTCCATTGGCCTTACATTTTAAACTTTCAACTTTGTTGTGTCCACAGTCAGATGATGATATCAAGTACATGACTCGAGTCCCTTACTCTAGTGCGATTGGTTCCCTTATGTATGTTATAGTTTGCACACATCAGGATTTGTCACGTGCTATAAGTTCTATTAATAGATATATGGCTAATCCAGGGAAAGAGCATTGGAAAGCAGTTCAATGGATCCTTCGCTACTTGCGTAGCTTTTTGGGAGTATGTTTACATTTTGGGAGATGTAGAGATAGGGTTATTGGTTATGTGGATTCAGATTATGCCAATGATCTTGATAAAAGGAGATCATTGACCGATTATATGTTTAGCATTGGTGGTTGTGCTATTAGTTAGAAGGCAACATTGCAAGCTTCAGTTGTATTTTCTACTATAGAGGCTGAGTATATGGCCATTACTAAAGCCGTTAAAGAGGCCATTTGGTTAAAAGGATTATTTAGAGAGCTTTGTGATGATTTGAATCGTTATTTTGTGATAATCAGAGTGCTATCTTTCTCACCAAAGATCAGATATTCTATAAGAGGACTAAGCACATTGATGTTCGCTATCCCTTTGTATGAGATGTTATAGCAAAGGGTAATGTGGTTATGGAGAAAGTCAGTACACATAATAATCCCGCTGACATATTGACTAAATCACTTCCTTTATCTAAGTTTATGCATTGCTTGGACTTGGTTGGTCTTTCGCATTCTCGTTGAGTAGGGGCATGTTAGAAGAGGTGGAGTTTATGTTGTTGTTTTCTATTGTGAGTGTTTTGGTTTGAATTGATACTTAGAAATTCGTGTCAAGGTAGAGATTGTTGTGTTTTATGACATGAATTTTGATGGGAGACATGTTGGCTTCATATTTTGGACAAGTTTTGGGTGTTTTGGATGAGTTTAGAATGTGTATTTTCATGTTGAAAGCAGACATGGCCAGCGACACGGCCATATCTCAAGGTGTATTGGAAGACACAGCCGGATACACGGCCATATCCCGAGGAGTGTTCAAATATGTTATTTTTCTAGTAAGATATACGGGCAGATACACGGTCATATCTCAGGCTATGTTGGAATCTGTCGTTTTGTCCAAAATAGTACATGGGGAACTACATGGCTGTGTCTCGACTAGTTTACGCTCCGAAAAGCTACACGGGCCGAAACACGCCCGTGTAGCATGCAGAGTTATCCAAATCTATTTGGGAAGCATTTTTCTTCCTATTTTCTCTCCACAAAGTCTATAAATAAGTCTTGTATCAATTTAGGGTTATTGAATTCGGTGTATTCATCATTGTTAGCCATCTAAACACTCTTTGTGCGCTATTTTTATGATCATAGTGAAATCTCTCCTCCTCTGCCCGTGGTTTTTACCCATCTTGGGGGTTTCTATGTAAATTTTTTTATCTATTCTCTATTTCTTTTAGTTACTATAGTTTGTGTATTTATTTGCATTCGCTTATTTCTTCTGCTATGAATCTAATAGATATGTATAGAATTTATTATGGATTTTTTTATTAAAATCAGGTAAAATATGGCACTCACTATGAGCAATAAAATATCCGGCCCTTTTAGACAAGCTTAACAGCAATTTCAGTTCAAGCTCAAAACATAAAAGTTATAGAGGACTCCTTAAAGTTTCCAGATCATCATACCTTACTCAATTTGGAGTTCTAAACCTCTAGATATCACCATATAACCAACATACTAGAAAATTCACAAACCAACCTATATACTACTACTGTCATGTTTGATATATGAAGTTCATGATGCTCTTAAAAATTATAAACACATCTAATTATCATTACATTTATACAAACTCTATCTATATGAGTCTACTTTCATTCTTAACTAAAATAATACAATTAGCATATGTAAAGAATTAATTAGGAATTTTTGAATCCATTCAGGTAGAACAGGGTATTAGCCTGAGCAATAAAATGTTGAACCCTATTAGACCCTCTTAACCTCATATTAGATGAAGCTCAAAACATAAAAATTATAAAGGACTCTCTAAAGGTTTCATAGCATCTAACCATGATCAAATCAAAGTTTTATAACTCAAGTTATAATAAAAATAATAAGACTGAAAAATAGAGGAGCAGGATATGAAATTGTAACCAATCAAACTTAACTTAAATCAATATAAAAACATAATTAGAACTTACCAATTAATGCTTCTATGGATTAAAGACTTATAATGCCTCCCAATTGCTAGCTTGAATAAGATCAAAACTCTCCAAAACTCAATCAAAAACTCACTCTTCTTCTTTTCTCAAATCCTCTACACTTCTCTACACCCACACATACACACACACACACACACACATACACACACACACACACACACACACATTCACCCAATCACAAGCCTCCATTTGCCTTTCCCTAAATTCTCTTACAATAAATGCTTATTTATTACTTAATAAATCTCTTAATAAATATCATCAAATATCACCACAATAGCCTATTGTCTCTTTAATGAAATGGAATTAATTCACGTACAATAGCCCATAACTTTTATTTATGACAATTAACTCTAAACTTACCTTACAATCTAGTCCCTCTCTACAACTTATGTACATCTCTCATCTCTAACTTAAATATAATCCACTATCTAATATGCATAAAATACAATATATACGTCATAAATACGTATGTTAAAAGGGCGGATGTTACAATGACTATGATTTTTAATTGAGTTTTGATCTCCTAGTTAATGATAAGAGGCTAGTGCTATAGCAGATCATTTTTTTGTTGACATAGTTGAGCAATTTATATATTGCTATGTGGAGTTCTGATCATAACCCACTTGCATAAAATCAAAATTTGAATATACTTTGTGGTGTTTTCTAGTTCTTTTATGTGCATTTATGTTTTGTATATACTTTAGCTTATAGTGTGATGCTGCAGCTGGAAGGTGAGGCAACTACTCTTGCATTTCGTTTAGCAAGTTTTATAGAACATACATCTATGTGTAGCAGATGTTATGACCATTAATATAGTGGTAAAAATAACCAAATCATGACCACAAAATTTATGGGCATTTTTTGTATCCGAGATGCAGAGCAAATATCTGACCTATGCTTTCAACTTTCTTTCCTTGCTAATTTGTTTGATAACCTAATATTAACAAGAGGTTTTAGGTCTATTTTTTAGATGCTCATATTGAATTTCGTGCACATAATTGTTACACAAGATGACAATATTGTCTTATAGACTGAATTAACCAATATGAATTTTTAATTGCACATTTTTATTGACTCATGTTGGATATTAAATAATTTATTGATTTGAATCTTTATGTGCACATAAATATATGTGTTGAAGTTGTTCTTGATTGCATCTTTAAAAGATGCAATTGTTGAGTTTGTCATCTTAGGGAATTGAACTTAGCTGCTAAGTTGTTGGGTGCATTTTATTATTAGTTAACAAGATAAATATATTACTTTTGTTTTGTTAGAGACTATCCTTTAGCAGAGTAAGATAGACTAATTATGTAAGCATTTTATCATCAGGAATATATCAAACATTTTATTTACCTCATCACTTTGCTAATCAAATTTGATCATGCACAGATAAACAACTCAAATCATCTGATTATACTCTAAGAATTTGTAAGTTATTAGAGAAAACAATGGCAAGCCAATCAGACTAAGACGAAGACTATTACAACTGTTCAATTTTAGCACCAGGCGTATAAGCCAAAATGGATACAGTCTAACTTCAACAGGCTGCCCCATAGAAATTGAATCTCAAATCAAAGTCTGTAAATCATCAATAGCAATGTGACAATCCTCTACAACTCCACTAACGGTACTATCAGAAAATGTATATCCAACACAATAACCTTTGCACTGTCCATAATAATCTTCTCCATATACCTCAGGTCATGCTTATTCCACCTTAACCGAAACAGTAGCATGTTCGGCTCTAAGCTCTTATAGATTATAGTCTGAATGTTGTTTGTGGCAAAAAGCCTCACCGTTTGAATGGCCAAGAGAGGAGCAACGATTGTTGGTATTTAAGACAGGGAGGTGGATTTTATAGCAACTAAAAGGAGAGTATAGAGCAGATATAAGAAGAATTAATGATCACTTAGGGTTCTGATGAGGGGAGATGGAATGTGAAGAGTGACCAGTGGACGTTTAAAAATGAAGGATAATGGAAGATTAAAGGTCAAAAAACTTCTTGAAGTAGAAAGAAAAATTCAACGGAAAGGCTCGCCATTGCATATACATGGTGCTCACTACAGTGCAAAAAGAACGAGATAAATTCAAGTTAAATAAATGTATCTATACTTATTTTATAAATCAATGGCCATAATTAAATTAAAGTAAATCTAATAGTTTTTAGCTTTATTTGTACACATACAAACATGTGTACTGTAAAAGGAATCTAATTTATAATATGTTATTTTATTTTTTGTTCAACTTATATTGCTAAAATTTTATTAAAAACAATTATATGTATTTGCTAATTTAATTATGTAATAAATATTTTTAATTTTTAATTGTTTAATGCTTTTAAGTGTTTATACAAGAAAGAGAAAAAATTCATAAATTAAAATTAAAAATACAAAAAAATAATATAGAAATGAACACTTAAGCCCTTAAATTTAAATACATCCAAATAAACTCATTATGTGGCACACTTTTTGGCACCCAATGGGCAATGCACATAATTGTAGCCATAAAGTAAAACTATACTTTTTTTCTTAAAACTGGCTCCTTAAAGCAGGGCAGGCTAAAATGCTAAATAGCTAAAGTGGCAATACACCCCCTAAACTTTCTCTCGAAGTGTAATTTTCACTAAAATTAACCTTTTGACTAATTAATTCTTTTTTTGTTTTTGACAATTGACTAATTAATTCTTAAAAACTTCAAATTGGACTATTAGCTTTTCACTAAAAGCACATTCCACAATAAAAATAAATTGAAAAATAATTTTATATGATAAAAATTATTTTTTTTATTATTATCCCCTCTCTCTTTTTTGCTGAAGGAAATACAAGTGTTTAAAATGGATCTCACATCATTGCCTTCTCGCTACTGTCATGTCCACATCCGAATAATTAAAATTATTTTAAGTTAGAACTAAATTGTAGTAAAAATAAGTTTGATTGAATGACTAAATTATAACAAATAAAGTTGAGGGGGATTAGGAAGAAATAAAACTTAAACCGCCATAGGAGAAAAAAAAAAAGGTACAAGTGATGAATGGACCACGTGTTGGCCCAAGAAGAGGTAATGGTGACTCATGCACTTCATGCATGTAAATAGCAGAGAAAAATAGGGAATGGTAACATTTTTGGTACCGAAACAAAAAAAAAAAAAAAGGGAGCAGCGAGCTAGCGGGAGAAGAAAAAAGAGGAAAAGAAGGAGGAATCGATAGTTTGTGAGTGAATATTTATTTCTTTGTTTATCTAATCATTTTATTATTTTATTATTTATTTGGCTATTTATTTATTTTATTATATATTTTATTATTTATTTTGCTACATTATTTATTTATTTATTTATTTTAATTGGGTAGTTGTATATAGTCGAAGTTTAGGGCCGAATACACATATTACTATATAAGTGTAAATCTATGTCTGGGACATAGTATGACTGAAAAATATGTATAGCCGATGTTTGGGGTCGGATACATACGTTACTATAAATGTATATAGCTGCTGCCAAAGGCCAAGTGCACATTTGTAAATATCGGGTTGGTAAAAGTGTATAATTGTTGTCTGTGGCCGGGTACACAATCTACCATATGGAAGTAAAGTATCATTTTTTTTATCATTGGAGGTGGTAGTAACAGAATTTACAAAATCTGCAGCATGTTTTTTTACAAGCAACAGCAGCAAGCAGGATACAAAATCTCAAAATCTGCAACAACAAGATATACAGCAGAATGCATGATCATCAATACTGCAATACACCGCAATACACCATAAGATTTCTCGTGTAACAGTTTTTCCATTTTGTAACTTATTTGTACAACTCATCATTCGGTTTTATTTTGATTGGTTAATTAGGATAGTCAGTTACAATTTGTATATAATTGCTATTTTGTAAACAATACACGTGAGTTGAATGAATCAAGAAGCTTCATTTTTCAATATGGTATTAGAGCGTCTTCTTCCCTGTTCTTTTCTCTAAAAATTTTCTTGCTTATCGTTTTCCCTTGTTTCAATCATTTCTCTTCCATTTCCTTGCTCGCACTCATGGAAAGATTTGAAGATAATCCTTCTAGTCCTTTCTTTCTTCATCCGAATGAGAATCCCTCATTGCTTTTAACTTCTTCTCTTCTCACAGAGAATAACTTTTACTCATGGTCTAGATCTATGAAAATGGCTTTAGTCTCTAAGAACAAGATCAAATTTGTGGATGGTTCTATACCAGTGCCAAATAGAGATGATTCAATTTTTCATGCTTGGGAACGCTGCAATATGATGGTTTTGTCATGGATCATGAAGTCTCTATCACCTACTATTGCTCAAAGCGTCATTTGGATCGACTATGCTATGGATCTTTGGAAGGATCTTCACGACAGATTTGCTCAATGTGATGTTGTGCGTATTTCAGATTTACAAGAAGAAATCTCAGCTCTTAAATAAGGTGCCATGACTGTTACTCAATATTTCACTCAATTAAAAATTTTATGTGATGAGTTGAGTAACTTGAGACCTTTACCTAGCTGTATATGCATTCCTAAATGTGTATGCAATACTTTGGATATTATACAAAACTATAATCACCAAGATTATGTGATTAGGTTTCGTAAAGGTTTAAACAACAATTTTTTGACTTTGAAGTCACAGATTCTAATAATGGATCCAATACCATCAATCAATC
>CATIWO010264355.1:0-18476 GCA_949673435.1 Macaranga tanarius | reverse complement strand
CAACTTTAAGTATGAGATTAGCCCAAAAAAACCTATAAATCACACAAATAACAACAATAATACAATAACTAAACATAATGCAAATGCAAACTAAAGAAACTGTCAATAAAATAATCCTAAATGACTGTTATTTTGCATACTTTCAATAAATTATCAACAGTGTATATACTAAAAGAAGAAGAAATATTATTTTTATGTTTGAAAACATGAGTGTCAACAATCATATGGTTACAATAAGTAGAGTCAAAAAAATTAAGATGAGAAAGTATCTCATGTGATAAATATAGTAGAAGAAGTCCTATTACTAGTAATTAATTTAATTGAGACATATTTCAAGGTATCCATATCTACATGCCTATAAAGTTCACTCAAGGTAGAAAAATTATTAAAAAACTCTCAATAACAACAGTTGTGATATAAGTAGAGGACATACCATACTTGGATTTTACCACAAAAAAATGAAATTTATCCAAAGTTAATACTCTTGTTAAAAGTTTCATTTCCATCAACAAAATTTTTAATGATGGAAAAATCCGGTCATGGCTCGTCGTTAGTGCTTCTTTTATTAAAAGTCTTCAATGACACGAATATATTTTCCATCATTATTTTTTAACATAGGTGATATTCCCATCACTATTATTTGGATAATCTTTCAGTCACTAAAAGTCAAGAACAATAATAAATTTTTTATCCTAATTACGTTGTTGTTATTGTTGTGTTTATTATTAATAATGTTAAGATCTATAATATAATTATTATTACTTCTTCACCATTTAATCATTTATATATAATATTTGAAACGAATTTTTATTTTTCCATTAGTATCAATCATGTGAATTTATACATGAGTATTTAAAAATGTAAAGAACATTAACACTTGAGTATCATATGCTTATTGATCAATAAAAAAAAATAACATTACTATCAATTGATCATTAACCATCAAAAGACTGAAAAAACTACAGTGGTTTTTCCATCTTATCCAAAATGACTACCATAACCAATGCTAATAATTAGTTGATTGTTTCTCATTGTTTTTATTGAATTTTTTACACAAATTTGGTTTGAGGCTCAACTAGCTCGTGGTATGACATATTTGGTGAAAATAGATTAATGTAATTTTTTAGGGATCTATATGAGCCTATTTTATTGAAGAAAATCCAATTTTGAGGGTAATATGATCGTGTCCAATCTTAGATGGGCAGATAGAATTTCAAGTGATCTGTGAAAATATTTTTAAAGATGAGCACGACCAAATACACAGGTGTCTCTAGTCATTTCGCCACTGTATAGTTTTGACAAGTTTGATATTTTTTGATTTAGAAGCAGACACAAGCCAAAACTCAGCCATATAGCATGAGCTGTAGCAGTTTTAGTTTTGGGTCTACTTCTTCTCCTATTTTTCTCCATTTTTAAGCACATATATTAATGTACTAAATTAAGGCTTTGTGAATTAGATTATTCAACTCATTATACAAATCCTAAAATACTCTTGTACGCTCTTTTCAATAATAGTGAAATCTCTCCTTCTCTACCCATATGTTTTTCCACATTAGAATTTTCTATGAAATTTCTATGTTCCTATTTACTTTATTTTTCTATTGTTCTTATTTAGTTTTTTAATACTTCCACAAAAGTTGCCATTATATCTTTAATAAGTTGTAAAGCACAAAAACATAAAATTTATATTAGTATCAACAGTAACTTAGGTTATCAACAATTTGAAGAAAATATCACAAAAATGGAAGTATGTAAATATTATTATAACATAATTAATTAAAGAAAATTTATAATAGTGTATGAACTTTTCAACTTTTTTTTAAAATAGTGTATGTAAAAACTTTTTTTGTTAAAAAAGAAGTCAAACAAGTGCTTTTGACCGTTTTGGATATAATTGGTACAATGACTAAATTAATATAGGGCCAAATATGATGACTTATCCTCCATATTAGCTACCAAATACCAATAATATTGATTTTACAAAAATATCCTACTAATATTAGTTGTTAAAAAATATTAAAATTAAAAATTAATTAGGAATTAAAAAAACCCCATATAACAATAAAAAAGAAGAAGAAGAAGAAATGCAAACTAAAACTAAAGATTTTCTTAAAATTAACTATTAATTAATAGATACTAAAAAAATTCAGAAAACTCTCTTCACTACCATAACACTACTGTCGCCACTAGCGTTACTAGCTCTACCAACACTATTGATAGCAGCAGCAATAACAATAATAACATCAACAATAACAACAATAACAACAACAATAAAAAATTTTTTAAAAAAAGGATAGAAAAGAAATAGGATCTAAAATTCTAATACATTTTTTTTTGTCAATAACCACAATAATTCATTATTTAATCTCTCAATAACTCTACAACAATTATAATCACAATCACTATTAACAACATTTATCATACTCAAACTAGAGTTCTTTCTATTTTAATTAATTTATTTAGTTTTATAATTATTCTTGCTATTATAAAAAAGAAAAGAGAAAGAGAAGAGTAGATGAGAATAAAACGAGTAAAGGTTTTGTTGGAAACAACAAAGAATGCAATAAAAGAAGGATTTGCTAGAATTTTAACTTATTTTTTGTCATTACTATTATAATCACAATCACTGTTAACGACATTTATCAAACTCAAACTACAGTTCTTTCTATTTTAATTAATTTATTTAGCTTTATAATAATTCTTGCTATTATAAAAAAGAAAAGAGAAAGAGAAGAGTAGATGAGAATAAAACAAGTAAAGGTTTTGTTGGAAAGAACAAATAATGCCATAAAAGAAGAATTTGCTAGAATTTTAACTTACTTTTTTACTTCTTTTTTGTCATTACTATTTTTTTCTTCAAATCCTTAATATCTAAATCTTAATAGGGAATTTTAGTCAAATCAACATTTATTTCTACATGAGTGGCATATAATAAAGCGTCTCTCTTAAGAGAAATTGGTCTCACATAGGTCTATTTAGCATGCCACATAAGTTGAAATTGGTCAAAAATACTTAATTGAACACTATTAAATTAGTTCGAACACTTCATTGAAAAATAAAAATACATACACCATTTTTACAAAAATTAAAAATTTAATAGATCATTATAACAAAAATTTAAAAATTAAAACACCATTAATGCAAATTTTTCTTATATATTTTTCATTTATTTATTCTAAAACTAAGAATAAATCTAGAGAACTCAGAAGCAAATTCTTAAAAATGTGGGACATATTCATTATAGAGCATATCCATGTCAATATTTTTGTTTTATAAGATCGTATCTATCTTGTAGAAAGAAACAATATTATCAATCAAGTCACATGTAAGCTATGTGGACCATTATAATATTTATCTCTAATAACTATTTTCCTAAAAGGGAACCCCATACATATATACACACTATCCTATTTTTTATCTATTAGCATATTCAAAAAAAAATCTTTAAATAACCATAGTTTCATGCATTGCGGCTTTTTTCTTATTAAAAGCTTCATTTATTTGCTATAATTTTTTGAGTTTTATCCACCTCATTTAAACTCCAAACTTGTAACCTATTCCAAAATACAAAATTTTAAAATATTTTTAGATTTAATGAGGTCTAGAGTAGTTTTAGTTCAAGTATAGAAATTACTTAGATATGTCTTATTGCACTTAGGTGATTAAATAATGCCATTATAGGTTAAAATAAACCAATAGAGTAATAGAGTGTTAGTGTCAATTTTGCATTGATTTTTCTATTTTATTTTATTTATGTTTAATTAGAATTTGTTTACTTTTATAATTTAATTAGTGTTTTATTAGTATTTTGGTTATTTAGGCTAGCTTTACTTTCTTTTTTCGTTTTTTAATTATTCCATATCTTTTTGGTACATTTTTTAGGAAATTTTTTAATCCTAGAATGTCCAGAATTCAAGCCATAATTTAAGGAGCTGATGTTTGGAGAAAAAATTCTCAGAAGGCAAGGATTTGAAGGCAAACAATTACCAATTTGGTCCTTGGACAATTTTTGCATATTTTCTCTAAAAAAAGAGAGTTTTGGCTCTAGAAAAGGGGAGGAGGATTATTAGAGACGACTACCAAAGAATTCAAGCATGGAATTAAAGACGAATATTTCTTTTAATTGAGTTTTTCTTCTATCTTCATTTATCTATTGTATCATGTTTGATTTCTTTATAGCATTAGAATACTTTACCATGAGTAACTAAATCATTTAGGGTTTGAATTTGTGCAAATAGATTAATACTTGTTGGGATTTTATTTTAATTAATACATTGATTATCGCAGTTAATTTTGTGAGTTGATTCAATTTTCCTTCCGTTTGATTTTAGGCCTAATTGGATGCATGTTTGTGGGTAATTTATTAACAACAACAATTGTGTAAATTACCAGCTCATAACTCATAAGATTTAAGTAATTCAATCACGAAAGTAGATGAATCCTTAGGGGATAAAATAAATTACTAAGAAGCTTAATGAACCTTGATTAATTTATTAACTATGAAAATAGGCGGTAATTAATTTTGGTGTGCTTAATTGATTTCGAAAGAGACCTTAGCTAATTCAAAGCAATTTACCCTTAACTGTGGTCCGTGAATTAATTATGAATTAATCCCGTAAATTAAGTGTTGACTAGTGAAATAAATTTAAATTCTAGTTCATCTCTATTGAATTAATTTAGGATAATTGGTTAGATAGTTTTGTTTTCAAATTGTTTAATTTAATTTTTGAATTTGCTAGTTAGGGAAATTGATTTATAGCTAGTACTTAGTACCTTTCCTCATGGAAATGATACTCACTTACCACTGTATTACTTGTCACAATCTGTACACTTGAGAAATTGTGTTAACATAGATAAATAGCAAAAATTAATTCTTACTTCAAATTTTTCAAATTTTATTTGAGAAATTTTAATAAAATTAATTAATTTTAACTAAATAAATTACCATGCACTTGTATGTTCTACATACACATAAATAATTAATAAACATAAATAATAACAAAGATAAAAATATTAGTAATAATAAAGTTAAAGTTAAAAGGTAATAATAGAACAACCCATAATGCAATAGAAAATCTCAAGAACACCAAAACATGGAAGCAGAGTAAACACAAAACTCAAATTTATAGTAGAAAATCATCTTGCAAACTTGAACGAACAAACTAATGCATATAGCTCAATTAAATCTTTATGAAAATATTACTTATGTACAAAAAAAAAAAGATAAATAAAAAAAATCAAACATAATTTACATCATCCATACTTTTAGATAGAAAAATGGTACCGTAATAACTATAGATTGTGGTTGAATGCAATGTACAATTTTCTCTAATCTCCTTTCAATTTCTTCAATCTATTTTTTTAAGATGGGATTTTCTTATTTTTTTTCATTAAACTTTACTTAAAGCTCCTTAATCTTTATTTTACAAGAATTATTAATATGTTTTCGCTTTATCATGCCCTAATAACCATATATATTACTGTAATGTTGAGTACAAAATACTTTTTTTACCACTTTGGATTTGAGAGTGATGATTCAGATTAAATAGTCTCTGCATTTTCAACCTTTAATGTTATTAAAATTAGATTTAGATAGAAAAATAAGTTTTTGAATGTATATAAAGAAAGTGTAAAAAATTATTATAATAGAAAAACATACATATTTTTTTCAATTTCAGGCTTAACCAACTTTTCTCTTTTCTTCAAGTCTCAAAAATCAATTTTCCAATATCATTTGGGTTTCCTTTCTTTATTCACTTAATAAATCAAATAAATATGTCAAATTAGTTTTAGTTTCATATTTTAAAAAATGATGAACATATTACCATTTTACAAATAAGACAAAAGTTACAACATTGTTTAATTTATTAATTATAAAACTAGAAATTGTCTCTATGAAGTTTGCTTTTAGTATGATGTAACATTAAATATTATGCTCTATTACAAAAGCTTTGGTCACTTTTTATGTATATAGTAGAGAATATGATTATAATTTACACTTAATTATAAAGAACCTTAATTTAGTAATCGACTCGTTTAGTAAATCAAAGATTAAATTGTACATAGAACTCCTTAATTAAAAAATATTTTGTTACGCGCCACTTCCAATCTTCTTTTTTTTTTTTTTATCTGGATGGCGCATTCTTCAAAGTTTTAACTATGGTTTTACAAGGTCTTACAAACTATCTATACATACTTAATTTTCAGTATGACTACAAAACATTCATATGTTCCAAAATGGAAACAATATAAGTCAATATTCAAATTGGTAAATTTATCCTATAAAATATTAAACCTATAACAATAATGAAACCACATATAAATTAAGACAAAAGCTTATAATTATAAACATATAAATATTTATATAAAAAATACATAGGAGATCATTTATAATTTTTGCATTATATCTTATAATTATAGATTTATATGTAAGAAATTAAGGGTAATTTACTAACATCTCCCTAAGGTTTGGCCAAACTAACAACTTCATCCCTACATTTTCAAAAGTCAATTAAATACCACTTCAATTTGGCTCCTGTTAACTATTTCCCCCCTCCGTTATAATTATGCACCTCACACCATTACTTTTAGAATTATTGACTCTTTTACCCTTGTTTAACCTAAGAACAAACTTAAACATGAAGAAGCTTCCTTACTTTCATGTTTTTACTTTCAAGCTTCCTTGTTCTCCATATTCTATTATTGTTGTTTTAAGTTTTTTACTCTCTTTTTGTTCAATTTTAAATATATCTTTGTCAGACCTTTTCTTGACAATCGAGCATTTGTGGTCCATAAATTGAAGTTGATGTAATAGATGGATTACTCAAAGGTAAGTAAACAATTTGAGTTTTTTTTTTTTGTATTTTAGTATTCATAACGAGTACTAAGTAATTAAAAATTGATTTTGCATGTTACTTAAAAAAGGGGTTCAAACAGATTAAGGGTTTTTTTTAATGCAAATTTAAGATTTTGTAATTGGAGTGAGTGTTTTTTAATCAGAATTAGGGCTTCATAAAATTGAATATATTTTGGTAACATTATGCTTTTTGTCTTGTTTGGCTTTCAGTTAAAGTTTATCGAATTTTACCATTTGACTGTGGAATTCGATAAAGTGGAGAAAGAAATAGGATATGTTGACCCTGATAGATATAGATATTTCAATTTAATGGAGGACTATCATCAATTATTTAAAATTAGGACAACTTTATGACTGTAATTACATCTCAAGGAATGTATTTGAGAGGGGATGATGATGTGATGCTGAGGTTTCATAGGTATAAGAAAAGACCTAATATTCTAATATATGTGCATGAGTATCATACCCCATTGGTAATTAATAAAAGTGGTAATGGTGAAAATAATGGTAGTGACAAAAACATAAGAATAGAGATGGAGGGTAATATTGATGAAAGTGCTGAAAATACAACTAAATAGGGGAATGTTGATGAAAGTAATGAAGATACAACTAGAAATGGGAATGTTGATAGAAGTACTGAAAATACAAATAGGGAGGGCATTGTTGGCGGAGGCAATAAGGGGATAAAGTTTATAGCCTTAAGTGAACATGCTTATGATGAAGTAAAACTTAATGATCAATATCTATTTCTAGATGAAGAGAATGTTGAAGAGCATGTCTAAGAGAATGTTAAAGAGTAAGTGCAGGAAACTGTTGAGGAGTAGGTGCAAGACTAAGAAGAGGTTGTTGTTCAAGAGTAGCAGTAAAAACATGCATATTCATGATCTAGTTCAAGAGAATGTACAAGAGAGTATGCATGTGCCTAATCAATATAACTCAGCTCTAAATGGTAGTATGGTGAGAAACCAAGGTAGGGGTATAACTAATAGTACAAGCAGGGATGTACTATATATAGAAAGAGGAAGAGGTGTAGGCAGGGTGGTTAGGAGGAGGAATGTTAACAATATGGGTATTGAGGAATCTGCTTCTTATAGATTTAGTGATGATGAGTATAATTTTTTAGATAGTGATGATCCTACTTAGATGGAGAATATAATGCCGAATATTTCAAATTATATTTAGTCAAGTAATGATGAAATAAATGGTGAGGGGGAATGTGAAGAGCTGTAAGACAGTGATAACCTTAGCAATGTTGGTTCAGATAAGGAAACCGATATTGAATTAGGTGATATTGACAATGAAAGAGATGAGGCAGAATATGAAGACAATCAAAGGGTGAAAGAGTTAGAATTAGGAGGAATTTTGATCTCTTTAAGGGAATGAGGGCTATCCTATTTGCTCCAACAACTGATGGTGATATTGTATTTCATAAAAGGCATATCTTTGATGATGTGTATGCATATAGAAGTAGGTTAGAGATTATGCTATTAAAAGAGGTTAAATTTTAGAATGGAAAAAGAATGACAATGATAGAGTCATAGTATTGCACAAGGGAGAAAACTGCAACTGGAGATTGTGTGCTTCCTGTTTAAGTGACAAAATAACTTTTATGGTGAAAACACTCAAAGGTGAGCATAGATACATTAGATCACCAGAAAATCAAAATCCAAATGCAAACACAAAACAGATTTCAGATAAGTTGAAAGAATTATTAGCAGCTGAAACAAACATGAGCAGTGAGTTAATAGAGAAAGAAATGACAGAGAAATAGGGATTAGAAGTTCTAAGATGGTAGTTATATAGAGAAAAAAATTTGGCTAATGAGGGGAATGATGGATCTCATATTGAGCCCTTCAAGTATTTTAAGAATTACATGGAAAATTTAAGAAATATGAACCATAAAACTGTTATAAAATTTAAACATTATGATAGACAAAATTTGGATGATGTACCACATTTTAAATGAGCATTTCTATGTTTTGAAGCAATGAAGATTGGTTTCTTAGAGGGTTGTAGGCCTTTCATTGGCCTTGAAAATTGTCATCTTAAAGGGCCATATGGTAAGTGTGCATTGAGTGTTATTGCATTAGATAGAAATAGGGGAGTTCTACCACTTTCTATTGCTATTGTTGAAGGAGAATGTAAGGATAGTTGGTTATTCTTCCTAGACTGCTTAAAAGGCTATATTGGTGGGGAAGAAAATGGAAGACATTAAACTTTCATGTCAGATAAATAAAAGGTACATTATTTTAATTTGCTATATCAATTGTGATTATATTGTACAATGTAATTAATATTTATTATTTTAATGTTGGTTCATATGCATGGTCTTATTGATGTAGTGAAGATTATATTTCCAACTGCAGACCATAGGTTTTGCTGTAGACATATATTTATCAACTTCTGTAGACAGTTCCCATCATTAGGATTCAGGAAATATTTTAGATGGATGCAAGAAGCACACATGGGTATGAGTTCTGGTCAACAATGAGAGAAATTAAGAGTAAAGGTGAAGGTAAGCCCTTTGAATACTTACTACAAATACCACTTACTAATTGGACTAGGCATTACAAGAAAATAACGATATAGAAACAGAAAATAGAAATGGAAAATTCTATTTCAAAATTTTGAAACGGAATCAAAATCCATTGCTAAATGTAGGCGGGAGTAGTGGCGGGTAATTAGTGACGGAATTAGAAAGGGATTTAGCAACAGAAATTAAAACGGACAACTATTCCATCGTTAAATTATTGCGAGAATGTTGGTGCCAACATATAGAGTGGGAAATAGCGACAAAATTTTCCGTTTCTAATTAGCGACGGAATAATTTCGTAGCTAAATAGCGACGGAATAATTTCGTAGCTATATAGCGACGAAACTCAAAATCCATTTCTAATTCAAGCTTTTAGCGACAAACAATCAATCCATTTCTAAAATTAGTTTTAGCGATAAAATTTTCCGTTTCTAAAAAGATACATAATTTATTATTGTAAATTACAAATTTTTCTTAAAAATGTTTAGAAACGGAATCTGATTCCGTTTCTAAATTTAGCTACGGAATCAAATTCTGTTTCTAAATTTCTAAATTTTAGTAACGGAATCCGATTCCATTTCTAAATTTAGTGATGGAATCGCGTACCGTTTCTAAATTTAGAAATGGATTATTATTCCGTTTCAATTTTTGCTAATTTTTTTTAAAATATCAATAATAAATTTCTAATTATATTATTATATTTTCTAATTAATTAGCTAATAAAATAGTATTATAATTATTATAATATTTTGTAAGAGAGCATATATACACTTAGTTACAAAATATATTGCATGTATTTAACTATTTTATTTTATTTTGCAATTTTTTTATTTTGTTATTGGATATTAAATGAATATAGTTTACTAGTGAAAGTGAACTAAAATTATATTTTTAAAATTTTAATATGAACTATAATACAAATATGACTTTAATTTTTTTTTATAATTATTAATTTTTATTGTTAAGAAATAAGTTAAATAATTCAATGTGGATATAATATTTAAAATAAAAATAGGGTGGAAATGAATTTTAAAAATTAATAAAATGTAATTTTTATAATATATTTTAAACAAGTTAAATATATAATAGTTTGATAATGGTTGAATATAACATATATTTATTTTTTAAACTTAGCAAAAATAAAATTATCATAATACTTCAATTATTTAAAAGTTATTATTTTTTTAATTTACATAGTAAAATTTATTAAAAATCCAATGCATAAAATTTATTAAAAAATTAATTTTATAATGCGTTTTCAAATAAAAATAAAAATTAGTTTCATAGTTTTAATTAAAATTATATAATTTACTAGAACTTTATAGTTTAATTTACAAGTTATCCCATAACTATTTAGTGTCACATATTAAAACTATATATTTTTAACATGAAACTCCGTAGTTTTAATGACAATTTAAAAACAAAAATTTAAACTCCTTCATCCTTGTTAATTTTATTCTTTCACCTTTTATTTAACGTGAAACTACGTCACATCTTATTTATTTTTTTATCAGTAAAATCTAATAATCTTTCTTTCGATCAGTAAAAGTCATAACTCTCGATATTATTTCCAATCATTAAGAACTAAGAGATACCGAAACTAACAAATCTTTCAATCTTCTTCTTACATTGAAATATATACTATTATTATTGAAGAAAATTATATTGAGTCACTGTTAATTTAATATTAAATAAATATAATATTAATTCAAATTATTATTAAATAAATATATAATTCAAATTATGCATTATAATTAATTTCTATTAAATTTTTAAAAAACTACATAATTTTAATCAAATGGTATTAGGAGACAAAATTATTAAAACTACGTAGTTTTATGTCAATACTATGTAGTTTTAATGTGCCTCATTTGCACATCAAAAACTTAACCTAATTCTACTCTTCATCTCCATTTTCCCTTTCTCTTCTTCAATAATCGTCTCTTCTTCAGCAGCCAATCCATATGTTGCCCCTATATCACTAGCTACCATCATCTAGCAGCAGCACCGTCGGCCAACAGTAGCACCATCGTCCAGTAGCTAAAGCTCGTTTAATATCATTTACAGCAACAATAGCTCCTCTTTGCTATCTTCGCTATCCTCCTCTTCCAAGCACAACAACAACAAACCTTTAAACTTTTTGATTCTAAAAATACCCCTCCTCCTCATCCCAACATCATCTAGTTCCACCATTCTCCTAATCCTAAACCTTCTCTCTCCAAATCCTTCACCTTTTTCCACTAGTCTCTCCCTCGGGAACTGCTACTAAAGGTACGGTTACATTTTTTATTCTCACTTTCACTTGTTTTGTGTTTTTTAACAGATGGATTTATTGTTGAAAGTTGAATTTTGCAGGGAGATGGTAGTTTGTCATCTTTTTTAGAGGGCTCCGAGTGGATTTGTTAGCTGCTACAAATAGGGAAGAAATCACGAAATGGAATAAGATTGAGAGTTGTCATTCTCTTTAGCCACATTGTTAGTCTTAGATTTTTAAGTTTTTCTCCTCGCGATAAAGTCCCGTTGCAACAAATGATCAACCCAGTGAAAGAAAGTTTGCCATTCCTGTGCATGTAATTCCTTCTTCCTACTAGGATTTTAAATCCTAAGCTAAGCATATGCAGTCTAAGTTTCGGAGGAATCTACTTGAAGTGCTTTCCCATTTTACTTGACTCAAGTTTGAATTGATGGATCTGATGGTCAGAGTGACTCTTTTTCAATAAGTTTGGATCCGGCGGTTAAGGTTTGCTTGTTCACTTATTTTTTGTAAAGTGATTTTTTGGTTCATAATTTGAAGTTAATTTTAGATTTATGATACTTTTAGTTTAAGTTGTAGTGAGAATTAGGGTAGTAATTGATCAAGAAATACAACAAGGCAGTCTTACAAAGAAGAAGGTTTATTCAAATTTGGTTTCTGTTAGTAATAGAAAATTTAGCTTTGATTCGGTTCTTGACTCTAGTTCAAATCAAGTTCATGACTCAATATTTGCAATTTATTTCCTAATTTTGACCATTATTTGGCTTCAAATTATTATTTATAATTATAATTATAACATGAAACCCTAAAATAATCTTATGAAATTACAAATAGAAATTGTGGTTTGTAATTTGTTGAACTTTTGTGTCACCAGGAAGATGTGTTTCAGTTGGTTGGAATTCCTTTAGTTAAAAGTGCATTAGCAAGATACAATACTTCTGTCTTGGTTTTTGCATCCTGAGACTTTGTAAATCTGAAGGTATTCTCATCCTTTATTTGTTCTTTTTAAGTTTTCAAATATTATATAAATAATTTTATTTGTGAATTTAGTAGTAATACCGTATTAATTGCTTTTGGCACTTGTTTCATTTAAGAATTTGTAATAAATATGGCCATGAGACCAATACAAGTGTTTTTAAGTACTAATTTATAAGAAATTCACGTACAAATTGGCTGCTTATCATTTGCAGCAAACAGAGTACCAAATTATAGGGAAACTCCTTTTTTTTTTTTTAACACATACTGAGAAATTTCATTCAGTTTTATACTTTTTAATGTCATGCAGATATTTGTACTTTTTTTATTACATTAAAATTTAACCCAATAAATAAATTATAAATAGAAAACAAAAATGAAACTTAATTGAACTTTAATCTTATTTATTTTCAGATATTATTTATTATATACTCATAAATTATATATATACACACACAGAGAAAAGTTTACAATTATTTTTAAAAAATAATGGGAATTTTTTATTATTTATCTCAGTTTTATACTAAAATATAAGTGAATTTTTATCACATAATCAATAAAATAAATATTTATGATATGAAACATAACAATTAAAATTCTTTCACGTTAAATTTATTAGTTTAATAAATAATAAGTAAATTAACAGTTACAAGTTAATAGTAATTAATTTATTTAAAAACAATAATGTGTAAACTATAAGCATTTATAATTTAAATGACCTTAAAGGGTAATAGAACAATTAAAGATTTTGAAATTACAATAATAAGTAAATTACATTTTTTTTTAGCCGAATATAGGAATCATTTTTTAACCCAATATAGGAAACATGGTTTGAACAATTTTTCTTTGCATAAGATATTCACAATCTAACGGTAAAAATTTGAGACTTCATCAGTTCATTTTAGGTAATTAAGAATACAAATAAATAGCTATTTCATGTTATTAATTTTTTAGAAAAAATTAAATTATTAATCGCTATTATATAGTTCATTTATAATCTATAATATACTAAAATTTACCACTTTCAAATGGGTTGCTTTTTATGCTTTTAGCTTTGTTTTTGTTCACTTAACACATGACTAGCATTGGAAGCTAAAGTTGTATTAGATGCATAAACATTAATTATCCTTCAAATTCTAACACTTATGCATAAAATATTTGCATATATTTTATGATATAAAGCATTTTAAGGTAAATTTAGTAGTAATACCATGTTGAAAATTCAACAATAAAAATATAAAAAATTCAATAATTTAGTAGTAATATTTTTTTTACACTTAATATATTTTTATAGGCTTCTTTCAACAATAAAAATCCAATCATTACTATTATTTACTACGTAAAAAAAAGTAAAAAAATAAAAACATTTATAATTGGCCTTAAGTGACCAATTTACTAATTCTATTCTGTAATTTATTTGTTTGTGAAGCAATTTATTAATTCACATTCACTTGTTATGAATTGACTACACATTAATTGACATGCGTACTCTATATGTTCTTTATGCACTAAAATGTTTTCTATTTTGTGTTTATTTATAATATGTTTTAGCTTTCATGTCCTAAGTTACTTTGTGTACATGAATTATTAAATTAATTTTGGTTTAGATGCATTTTTAAGTCTTACATGTAAATCTTTTCCTATCAATCTATTATAACTATTTCTTCATTAAAATATGTACTTAATAAAAAGTACATTAAAATGATTTGGTAATTAGCCGTAGCTACCCGTTCAGTGATTTTCTCACCGGATAGTGAGATTTCACTGAATTGTCCAAGTGGACAGTTTAGAAATACATTGTCCAATTAAACATGTACAGATTATCTTCAATTGTGCGTATATAGGAATTCGGTTTTGTCTCATTATGTTCTCTGATTGCATATATGGATGTGTTGTTTTATTTAGTAACACATTCATATTATCATGTAATCAAAGAACTAAGGGGAGATGCTGTCGAAATTTCCTTAAATGCATAGTTAAAGTCTGTTCATAATGACAATATATGTCTGAATGGGTTAAGGCCAGACCTTTGAACATAGAAAAGGAGGTATAATGAGGATATAAGGCATAAATAAATTTTAGAACATTACAATATTTAATAATAATGCCATATAATCCTTTTTTACATTCTAATTGCTAAATATACGTCCTTATTATATAATAGAAATGGAAAACACCAGATCAGATCGTTAATGGATAAATGTTAGATTAAAAGATGGGTTTTTAACATATGAGTTTGAAGCGGGCATTGAGGATTTTATTGCTTTTGCACAAAGGCACCCTGATTTTATAGATGGAACAAAAATTAAATGTCTATGTAGTGACCGTAAATGTCAGAATCAGAGTTTTCAAGAGCCAAATGATGTACAATTCCATCTTACAAAAAATGGATTTGTTAAAGACTATTATGTTTGGTATAAACTTGGGGAAATGGTTATGCATCAAACTTCTAACCATAATGTAAAGAGAAGTGTTGAAGTAGATGCTACTATGGAATATGCCCAACCTATTAATGCATGTCAGGCAATCTTAATGGATGTTATTGGTCCATCCTTCAATCCTGAATGAAGATATCCCAAACCCATCAGCAAAAGAACATTATGAAATGCTTAAAGCCTCAAAACAAGAGGTTTGGCTTGTAATCTATACGGTCACTCAAAGTTATTTGCGGTAGCTAGACTTTTGAATTTAAAGGCAAAATATCATTTTTTTGAAAGATGCTTTGATGCTATATGCCAATTCTTATCAGAAATGCTACCAAAGAATAATGTAATGACAGATAGCTTTTACAGTACGAAGAAATTAATGCACGGTTAGGGTTTACCTGTAGAAAAGAGTTACATACATCTGCAGAGGAGACTTTGCCATCATAACCATTAATTGCCAAACCTCCTCTTAACACACCTGTATCGCAAGGTACAAACATCCCATCTTCATCTAATTCTGCACCAGTTGCTAATGTGACCTCGAACCCACCTACATTAGGTAGTGCATCAGATGCTACTTCAATATCAGCAACAGCTGGCTCCTCACAATCCATGCCTACCATGCAAAACTCTGGTAAAATCAATATTAAGCCCAGCCATGACAAAAAAACAGTAAATATTCAATAAACTTTATCACATTTTGCATAATTGTTGATTTTTGGTTATAATTGATTCTATTGCAAAAGAAAAATGGGCATGTTGTTATGTGCATATACCGATTTATTTAAAATGTTGATTTATTATAAAATACTGATTTAAATATATATAGTTAAGTACATATTTGATGTAGGACATAATTAGAGAAAGCTATCCTACAAATAATTTGCAGAAAGCAGCGAAAGAGCTAAACTGAAATATGAAATTCAAATCTGAAATATGTAGAAAAAGAACAAAATAAATTCAGATTTGAAATATTCTAGCTTTTCCAAGTTTGCTAGAAATTACAGAAATACCCTTTAGACCAGAATTCTAAAATTCTGGACCTGGTATTATGCTTGTTAGTGCTTTATATCCCCTCACTATAATCTGCATTAATTATGTTGCCAACTATATAATTCATTACCTACTGGCAGAATTTTAGCCCTAATAAGGATTTCTAAGTCCTGTGCTTGTGTCTCATATTGCTTCAAGTTCTAATAGTTAAATAATCTAGTGCATGCCTATCTTACTACAAGCTTTGACAATTTTTTTATATTTAATCAAATGCGCATTTGAATTTATTATGTATGTTCTACTATGTTTCTAAGTGACAATAAGTTTTTTTTTGAACTAGACAATAAGTACTTGAAAATGCAAAAACTGAGCACAAGTACTTGGCATAATTCATTACTTATCATTCTCTTCGAAGCAATTAACTATATGAAATGTGCACTAATTCTTAATTTTTCTTCCATGTCATACATCATGAATCTGCATATATATATATATCAAAGAAAATTATTCAATTTAGAAAAAAAAACTGTGCAAAACTGGAATTGCTCTACTCACTGGCCTCCCTTGATGACTCTTCTTATGTCCATCATAAGGGGATGGTCAATGATAACATTGTAGCTGGTACCAAAAATAAAATTAATAAAACATTTCAGATTTGTCTGATATATAATTTTTGTTTATAAAAAATATATATATATTTTTAACATAAGAGCAATAAGGAATTGTTTATGTTGAATACTTTTATGTGATCCCAATGTCATGGTTGAGGACACTTCTGTTGAACTTGAGATCAACCTTATGTAATAGCTTCTTTCCATCAGCTGAAATAGGAATTATTGATTAATTTCCATTTTAACATACATTAATCAGGATGAAGTTTAAGACTTCAAAAAGTAATATTTAATTAACTTGAATATAGAGAATGGAGAGCCTGTAATTTTGTAGCAGGTTTGGGTGCTTGAATTTTTGAGGTTGCAAGAGTCAATTTTTTGCCCCTTTCTCAAGTTTATAAACACCTTCCAAATATTGTTTTGGTTGCTTCCCTAGTGGTTCCTTCTCTTCTATTATTTCATGGAGCTTTTCTAGTTATTCATCCATTATTATTTGTTGTTTGGAATTTCCTGCATGTTGTTTTAATTTGCTTGTATTTTTATGTTACAATCAGACATGAAAAGTATTTGCTTGTCTTTCTATGTCACAATCTGACATAGAAAGTATGTGATAGGCTATAATTTTTCGATTGTTTTTATTATACATATCACTTTTAAGAACCTTATACTTAATTAATGGAGACTACTCTTTCACACAGTTTAAAATATCAAAGGCTTATAAAGTCTGTGTATATCTTTATTATGAAGGCACATTTACTCTTTCTGTTTTGTATATATATATTTTTTTCATCTGAACTGTTTAATTTGTATATATTTTGTTATAGAATTTTTGGAAACTAGTCTTCGGCTTTAACAAGTTGTTCAAAACTCATTGGTAAATTTCTAAAGCAATAAGAATGCAGGTTTACATCTTAATCAGAGTCCCATTAAATATATATATTGCAGGTTTAAGTCTTAATTAGAGTCCCATTAATAAAAAAAAATCACATTGGGCTTATAATGGCAACTTATGTGGACTGGAATTTAGGTGAATGTTCCTTAAAAGAGTTAATGCGTAGGCCTATAAATATTTCACACAAGTAGGCTATTTTTTGTTAGTTTATGGAAATTATACAATTATCAATTTTTTTAGAAGTTCAACACATAATTTTTATATTAAAATTAATTTGTAAATGATCTATATATTTTTTTTGCTATCTTGAAAATTAAATCAATCAATTGATAACTTTTTTTTGGCAATAATCTTGCAAGTAACATGAGATTGAGATGTATTTTTCTCTCTTTTATATATACATGTATATACTTATGAATTTTATTTACAAGTTTATTCCTTCGGCTTTTCGTAAAATTGGAAAGATATTTAAGGGGCAACTGGTTGAGTGATGAGTGTGAAAAACACATATTTTAAGCACTCCATTCTATTGCATTTTAGTTTCTTTTAGTTGCATTAGTTAGTTACTTTGTAGTTAATTTAGTTAGTTTAATTGTTTTATCTTAATTAATAGTATTTGTTTGTTTTTAGATAATTCTTTTATGTTTTTATGTTTTAGGATGCAATTGGATGAAGATAGGATAAATTCTGGAAGATTGGATAGGCTAAGGACTCAAGATAAAGCCTTATCTACGTTGGGATGCATGAGGACATATTTTAGAGCCAAGTGAAGATTGTAAAATTCCATGTTACGGGTGGCACGGCCGTGCCACATTCGTGCACGGCTGTGCACTGCATTTTTTAAAGGATAATGATGAGTTATGGCTTATTTAAAGAATTCCGAAGGCAGCCACGTAAGCCTATTTGATAACCTACGGAAGAAGGACTTTGAGCTGA
>CATIWO010264195.1:0-10766 GCA_949673435.1 Macaranga tanarius | reverse complement strand
ATCTCTACTCCATCTCCCTCCTTCTTCTTCACTCCACCACTCACCATACCTTGCACTGTTCATCCCCAACAACTCCCTTCTTCTTCCTTTGGTCCTTTTTCTTTTCTTTCTTTCTTCTCAACTCCAAACACTTCCATTTGTTACACTTACATTCTTACTTTCCTTTTCAATTTCATCCTTCTCATTATATTCAAAATAACTAAACTCCAATTATCAAAAATAATATTAACTCAAATGATAAAACAATTCATCTCCAAATAATACTAATTAACGCCAATCATCATTATTAATTAACTGAAATAATAATATTCTTAATTGTCATTAATGAACAGTAATCCGGTTCTGGGACACGGATGTTACAAAACATATATTAATTTACAACTACTTAATTAATTTATATATGTGTATGTGTTATATAAATTTGGTAGTTATAATATATCTAGATAAAAACTTTTCCGTTAATTATGTATTTATTAGAAGTCATTGCCTTCACCTTTTAATGACAGCAGAATTCATGTCTTAAGAGGAAAGTTACAGCCAGAATTAATGCACAACCACATATTCTCCGTCCTAATCCAAGTCTTCCTTTCTTCTTCAGTCTATGTCGCTAGCGTAGCTGAAAAGATATTGAAAATACTGAAAAGATAGTTAATGCACCCAAGTCCATTTTGTTTGGGTCATCCCCGCATCATAAGTCAAGAACAACTTGTAATTTTTTTTAATTAGAAGGGATGCCAAATAGTCTACACTCATGTTTTACAAATGCAGTGTCGGGCAACTCCAACAATATCACAGTATATCAGATCCTTCAATTCATCAGAAGGATCATCTAAAATGGTACAACCCAAACATGCAACTACACCCATATTCGCTAAGCAGTCAGCACAGCTGTTGCCTTCTGGATAAACATGGAGAACATTAACATGCCAAGGCACATGTAAATGCCGTTTAGTTTCCTGAATGAGAGCAAGATACTGAGCAGGTCCTTGGAAAACATTATTCGGGATATCCACAATGGACTTGTTATCCACTTCTAGAACAACTTGTAATTTGATGTAGAAATTTTAAAACAAAACCTCTTAGTCTTCGGTCACTCTAAAATCTAAAACCACAACCACTTATTCTAAAATCCTCGTCCAAGTCTTTTCCTTCATTCTATATACGCCAGCTACAAGATAGTGTAGTGTACACGCTGGGGCTTTTTACCAATTTGTGGGAAAAAGTAAAATTGTTTCCCTGTGGATCAAAAAAAATTTACCAATTTATGGTAAGAAAAAAAATAAAAAATAACTAAAAAAAGAAATTTATTGCATTCCGCCCCTAGCACCATTGGTGGTAATGTTTAAAAAAAAAAACTTCAAAACTCATTCCGTCAGTTACACTCACGGGATGCTCTTTAAAAAAAATTATCTTTGCAATGATGGTCTTAAAAAAAAGCCGTATACATTTGTATTATGCAAAAATTACTTATTATAAATGATAAGTCTAAAATATTCCACCTATAGATGATAAGTCTAAAATATTTGAAATAATAATCGATCAACAAACAATACTTTTGTATTAAGTTGGGATAAATTATTTCATATTACTTAACTATTTTTTTTCAAGGTAATATATTACTTAATCACTCTACTTTAGTTATAAATTAAAATTACCATATTTATAGTACCATTTAAATATATATTTTATATTTGATCTTAAATTTAGCCTAAAGTGGCAATTCACTTTTTGCTCATTTCACCGGTCTAACTGGCAAAATGGTATAATTAAACTAAATGTAACATACAAAATTATAAAAATAAATAAAAATTGCTTTATTAGTGTAGGAGTGTAATCAAACTAAGTTGAGTCAACACAGCGTCAGGTTTGAATTCGACTTGATCTTAAATTACTCTTATTATTATTATTATTATTATTATTATTATTATTATTATTATTATTATTATTATTATTATTATCATCATCATCATTGTTGTTATTATTATTATTATTCCATCATTAAAATTATTTATATTATGTAAAAAATTAATAAAATATAAGTGTACATGTAAAAGTAATAAACTGGTTTAATAAAGTAATAAATAAAAGTGTAGATGCAGAAATATAAGTGTACCAAAACAAAGTAATAAATATAAGTGTACATGCAAAACTTATTAAAAAAAACAAACTTTATTCATTCTGCCACTTCGGAATGTTAGAAAAAAAAAAAACTCTTTCCATTCCGCCACTTTCACTGCGGAATGTAATTTTATATGAAATTCTAATTTCACCTACCTTACTAGAATTTATAGGATTCAATTGCTTAATTTTGTTTTGCAATATTATCTAAAAATTTTAAATTTTGATTGATAATACGTTACATTGAATTTTTTAAATTTTGACTTTTTTAAAAAAATTTACTATTTTTTTCAAGAACTAATTAAAAAAAATTCAATAATTTTATTTTTCAATTATAATAACAAACTTTATACCATGACAATTTCATTTATCAAACATTGGGTTAAAATGATATTATTAACAGTTTTAAACTTAAAAATTTCAAAACACGATTTGATAATAAAAAATGATAGCAAACCGGACTACTCTTAAACGATCATATGTCAAACCAAAAAAACTCATTACATATATATATATATATATATATATGTATGTATGTGTATTCCCGCAACTAAATTCATGTAGGTGTAGTGAAAGAGAAGTGGGCAGTTGAAGCATTTAATAGAGGAAATTTTTATGGCCTGTATTAGTTCAATTAGCTATACGTAGATGTAACCATTAAAGGATTGATCATTTAGCAAAATAACAAAATAAGTAGTTGGATAATAATACCACAAAAAATTACCATAAAATGGTTTTTTTTTTTTTTTTCAAATCACCATAAAAATGAAAATTTTTAAAATAATACCACAAAAAATGAATTTTTTTTTATATATTTTACCACAAATTTTCAAAAAGCCCGCACATGCTGCTCTGCAACTCCTGCTATAAAAATTCTCACCAACTGGGCCAACAATTGCGCCCCCGCCAACTTCCAACCAAATGAAGTCAAATTACTCAGCACTCTTGAACGCTCAAGTGCTCATTTTTTTCTTCTCAATCATTATCAATTTCCAAAAAGCTAATGCTTCAGCAGCTGGAAACGAAACTGATCGACTTGCTTTGCTAAAATTTAAACAAGGGATCACCAGTGATCCATTCGGAGTCCTCAACTCATGGAATGATTCTGTCCCACTTTGCAATTGGTACGGAATCACATGCAGTCCCCGCCATCACAGGGTTGCATCTTTGGTCCTGAAAAGTCACAAGTTGATGGGATCCATACCACCACATATTGGCAACTTGAGCTTCCTTAAAGTCCTTGACCTCCAAAATAACAGTTTCAGTGGCCAAATTCCACCGCAAGTTGTCAATCTATTTCAACTGCAACAGTTATTGCTCAACAATAATACAATTTTGGAGGGTGAAATTCCTGCAAATTTGAGCCGCTGTTTAAAACTCAGGGAAATCAACTTACAAGTCAACAATTTGGGCGGAAAAATCCCATCCGAGCTCGGCAGTCTATCAAAACTTGAAATGTTAGCACTAGGAGTGAACAACCTGAGTGGACAAATTCCAGTTTCGATTGCCAACCTCACATCGCTTGTCATCTTTTCAGTAGCGATGAACAATATAGTAGGCAATATTCCGAATGAATTTGGCAGGCAAACAAGTTTAGAATTTTTTGCTGTGGCAGACAATCATCTATCTGGTAACATCCCTCCATCTCTTCTAAACATTTCATCTGTCAAAATCTTTTCATTTGCACTTAACCAACTCCATGGAAGTCTGCCAGCGAACATGGGCCTTGCACTCCCAAATCTGCAATTATTTGCAGTTGGTTATAATAATTTTTCAGGGACGATTCCTGAATCATTGTCCAATACTTCTCAACTGCAAACATTTGATATTATTTCAAATAAGTTTACTGGGCAAGTTCCAAGAACTTTAGGAAATCTGAAGAGTCTAGTACGTTTAGAACTTGCCAACAATCATTTAGGAAGTAATTCTACAAATGATTGGCTTTTCTTGAAAAACACTACCAATCTGGAATATCTGGACTTGGCTAACAACAATTTTGGTGGTGTTTTGCCTGTTTCCATAGGAAATTTAACTGAATTGGGCAGATTATATCTGGGGGGCAATCAGATATCTGGAAATATTCCTACGGCACTAGAGAATCTCGTCAACTTGATTTGGTTAAGCTTAGATTACAACCTTCTCACAGGTAACATTCCACCCTTTTTTGACAAGTTACAGAAACTACAATTATTGTCCTTTGAGTCAAACCATTTGTCGGGTCGAATTCCATCCTCTATAGCTAATCTTACTCAGTTGTTTTATCTCTCTCTGTCCCATAACAAATTGGAAGGAAGCATCCCCTCTAGCATATCCAACTGCGAGAACTTGCAGAGGTTTGACATATCTGATAATCTTCTTAGTGAAAATATACCAGACAAGCTGTCAGGATTTTCCACCTTAGTTTTTGTTAACTTATCCCATAACTCATTCACCGGTAGCCTACCTGTGGAAATAGGGAAGCTAACAAGTTTGAACACACTGGATGTTTCTGAAAACAGGCTTTCAGGAGATATTCCTAGTGTGCTTGGTGATTGCTCGAGCTTGGAATATCTATACTTTCAAGGAAATTCTTTCCAGGGATTTATCCCTTCAACTTTTGCTTCTCTGAGAGGCCTTCAGAAATTGGATCTTTCAAGAAACAATCTTACTGGAGCAATCCCACAGAATCTGCAGATCGTTCAATTTCTTTTATATTTAAATCTTTCTTTCAACGATCTTGAGGGTGAGATTCCGACAAGTGGAGTCTTTAGAAATGCTAGTGCATTGTCCCTGGTTGGCAACAATAAGCTTTGTGGAGGTGTGCCACAACTCCATCTGAGAAAATGTCAGTCCAACATGATGAAGCACAAGAACCATGCTACAAAGCTAGCAGTCATAATCACCTGCACATTCCTGTTCTTGTTTTTGCTCTTCTCAGTCTTTCTTTTTGCTTTGAGGAGAAAAAAACTGGAAACGAATTCTAATGCTTCACCCTTGATGAAGGATCACCCCATAAAGGTATCATATTGGGATCTTTATCAGGCAACAAATGGATTCTCTGCCAACTGTTTAATCGGATCCGGCGGCTTTGGTGCTGTTTATAAAGGATTTCTTAATCAAGCAAGCAGAATTGTAGCTATTAAGGTTCTCAAACTTGAAGAAAAGGGTGCTTCCAAAAGTTTCATTGCAGAGTGCAAAGCACTAAGGAACGTTCGGCATCGGAATCTTGTTAAGCTTTTAACATACTGCTCTAGCTTGGATAACAAACGTAATGAATTCAAAGCTCTAATTTTTGAGTTCATGGAGAATGGAAGCCTAGAGAAGTGGTTGCATCAGGCTAATGATGATAACAACAATGAAACAAGAAGCTTGAATTTCCTTCAGAGGTTGGATATTACAATTAATGTGGCATCTGCAATGCATTATCTCCATGACCTTTGTGAAAGTTCAGTCATTCATTGTGACTTGAAGCCAAGTAATATTCTCCTTGATGACAACATGGTTGCTCATGTAAGTGATTTTGGTTTGTCTAAACGCTTCATCACCGCCAATGTTGCATCTCAAAGTCAAACGAGCTCAACTGGAATGAAGGGGACTATCGGCTACGCTCCACCGGGTAACAACTACTCTAAACTCTTCTCATTGACCTGAATTGACCGACACTCAAAAAAAAGTTCTGATTGCATGAGTTCGACGTAGGGGTGCACTTTTAGGCTCTTTACACTTTGACAGGCCAAATTGTATTTGTATTTAATGCAGAGTACGGAATGGGAGGAGTGGCATCTAAGGAGGGGGATGTTTATAGTTTTGGGATCCTCATGTTAGAGTTGTTCTCGGGAAGAAGGCCAACAAATGAAATGTTTGAAAATGGTCTGAATCTCCACAACTTTGTGAAGAATGCATTGCCCGAGAGACTAGCACAGATTATGGATCCAACTCTTGAAATATCTGAAGAAACAAATAACCAAAGGCGCTTAAGCCGAATGAACGCAAAGGCGATAGAATGCTTGATTGCGGTGTTTAGAGTTGGAATAGCATGTTCAAATGAGTTGCCAAAAGACAGAATGAATATGGGGGACGTTGCTAAAGAGCTGCATTTGATCAAAAGTGCTCTTACTGGAGTCTGAATCTATGGATAAAGAACATGAATGCCTCAAACCGATCGATAACAGGTAACTGTTCTTTTTCCTTTTTCTTTTTTTTTTTTTCCACTTTTGAGATGGTGACATAAATCTGCCTAACAATACTGATTAATTTTTTAACTAAATTCAGGAGAATGAGGTCCTTGCAAGGATGACACAGCTGGGCTAAATGTTTCCATAATTGTTTTTGTTGTTGGTGTTTGTGTGTTATTCGGAACAAAATAAAAATATGTGCGTGTAAAAGCAGGCAAAAATACGTGCATCGTTACTGCTTTAATTTTTTTTTTTTTTTTAATGGCTGTGCTTATATGATGCAAAACATCAAAGATAAATGTCAGATTCTTATTTTCGCTGCTAATGCAATATGGCAATCACTGTTAATTCCCGTACTTATTGCTAATTTGCTAGCCCTTATATAGGCTCTTGTTGCAAATGCGCAAGATGTTGATAGTAATCTGCAAAAAGACCATGCACCTAAACCATCAATGTTGTTTAATGAGTATTAAATATATGCAATATATGGACATGAATATGGCCAGCCTAACCTTTCATCTCACTAGCTGAAGCTCACATGCTCTGGTTAATCCACCAAATATTTAAGACCCAGAAATCCTAAGCACCCTCCCTAACGTGGCACCTACTAGAAGCATATGTGCATCCACCCACTGCTGCCTCTCTCCCCAACAATAAAACAAATAAGCAATTCATCACCAATGAAATTAAATCAAGATTCAGAAAGAACTGTGATCTTTTGAACACCTTTACAGCTTCAGAGAAATTTTAAATCCAGTCTGATAATTTGTTCATGAAGTTATACTCATGTGATCATTCAATCATATACTGCACAAAAAAAAAAATCCCAACAAAATCTCTAAATAAAGCATACATATGCACAAACTAGCTACAATTTAACTAATAAATTAGGCTTTAAGCCAAATGGACATGCCACCCAGATTTCAAATAGGCAGTCCTGCAACTCTACATATATGCCTAATTGATCCAGCCTAAATAGCCAAGAAACTGCATTACACTATTCTACTAATATTCATATACTGAACATAAAAAGGCGCAACAATCAGAGCATAACAAAGCATAAAAATTAACTCCCAGTTCGGCGCACATAATCCAAGAAACCAAATCACAAGGTATTGAGAATGAAAAAGCTTCATTTTTTAACTGTTTCAACAAGTTGCAGTTTTGTGCGTAAGCTATCAATAAGCTACGCAAAATACTCCCTCTAAATCACACAGACTGATTCTTCGCTCCAACGTGTATCCATTCACTAACCAAATTCAAGCTGGCAATTTTAATACGCATTGTGGACAGGGGGGTGCATAGTAGACTGTGGGGCGCTTAGCAGACAGGGAGAGTTCGGGCAACTCAGCAGCAGTTTTGGTGAATCGAGCAGCATGCACAACCAAACAGTCCTGGTCCTGGCTAACAAGACCAAAATTATTATACTTGTTCCTCCAACTTGGATAAGCAACAAGCACAGTAGTATCAATCAATCTCCACTTTCACAGCCATTACAACCACACTGAACACACTCAACGACCTTTTCCTCCCTCAGTTCCTCTGGGACCCTGCACACACAAGTTGTGCCAAAATTGTGATCCATTGGCTGAATGCAGCGTAGGCAGCAGAGTCATTCATATCCTGGCTGCAATCCATAACATAAAAATACAGTGAAAAAAATGTTTCAAAATCTGCAAGAGCTAAACAAGCCCTAAACTTCTATCCAGTTCCAGATTCACAAAACCCAGAAAGCAGGAACAAATTCAAACAACCTAAATCAACATTCTAGTGCTTATGTTAATTGAACTAACCCTAACATTATCACAGACCACTGATTCAGCCATAAAGTTCAGTAGAGCATCAACAATAATGAATTCATCCAAAAGCAAGACCATATCAATATATTAAGATACTATATCATGCAGTTAAGCAAAAAGAGGCTAAATTTTAATGCCACAGCAAGTCATAAAATCCAAAAAAAAAAATATATACAAAATACTATTCCAAGCACAACCCAGTTCAAAATTTCTGACAAACATTACAAAAAAATTGAAAAGAAGTAACCTTTTTCCATTCAGCAATCAAGTTGTGATCAGCATAGCCTTGCTCCAAGCAGAATTCATAAAGGCCTTTAGAGATTTGATTAGATTTATAATAAAGGTAAAAAATGTAGCGGCTTCTTTGATGGGCATAAAGCTTCACGCTTTCTTTTACCATCATTCTCAGCTGCCTAATTCAATAAAACAATTAAACAATCAAATCAATTCATACAATAACTTGAAAATTATCTAATGAAAGGCAGCATCTTTATACACAGAGTAGGCTCAATTAGCTGCCACCCCTCTGGATATTTGATGAACAATTGCTGGATTTTGCTCTGCTAAATCCTAGTAGATGAACACTGCTACACAGTTTAATAATTTTTATTTAAATATTTTATTTTATACAATTATACTAGAATCTAATTAAATTAAATTAAACCATAAACTGTAATTTTGGTGCAATAATAATTTACATTTAGTTTAAATATAACTAACTATAAAGTGAATGTTTAATTTAATTTATAATGTAATGTTTAAAACCATCCGGCTGAATTCATAGTCATAGATATATGAAACCCTTCAAATTTTATTATTTTCTATTCAACTTTTAAACTTTTATTTTAAACCATTTTTACCTTTAAATTTATAATTTATAATTTTATTTATCTCATACAATATCATAATGGAAAAATATTTGATTTTAAATAATTTTAAACATATAAAATACTAAAAATTAGTCTCAAAATAACAAAATTAAAATAAAAAATTAATACAAAAAAGTTAGAAAAAAATTATTTTTAATTATACTACTTTTAATTTAACATTATTTTAGTGCATATAAATTCATTGTGTATCCATATCAACATTTATTTTTACAAAATATCAATTTTATGTAATGCAAGGGTTAAATAGGTTTAATATAAAAGTTTAAAAATTGAATAGAAAATAATGAAAGTTAAGAGACAGCAAAAGTTAATTGTGTATAGTTTAGGGGTGAAACTATGAAATTGGCCAAAGCCATCCCACTAAACCTCATTAAGGGGTGTTTGATTTAGCTAATTCAACTAACTGATAGAAAATTTTTCATCAAACAACTAAATTTTAGGTATTTGGTAAGATTTTTAAATCAGCATGGATAGTTGTTTTTATCCAAAACAACTATGGATTCAATTAATTCTATTTTGTAGTTTTTTTTTCCATTAAAGCTAGCTAATTCAAAATTATTTTTTATTCGAACTATAGTATCCCTATTATAAATAATTAATAATAAATAAATAATTTCAAATTAAATGCATATAATTAGTTAATATAATAATAATAATAAAATAAATATTATTTGAAATTATAATTAGTAATTAAATAATTGTAAAATTTATATCTATAAAATTTTTAAAAAAATTGTATTAATAGAATTTCTAATTTTAAAGTTAAATTTCTTAATAGTTTCTAACAACAATTTTAATAATACATATACTATTTTTCAATAATTTACATAACTAAAAATTATTATTATAAATGTATCAAATTATATTGAAAAATAAATTATACCCTTAATTGTCATTTAATATACTAACAGCAACAACTAATAATATTTTATGAAACGGTCCTTTTAATCAGCTACCAGTTATTAATTGTCTACAACAACTATCAACTATCAGCTAGTATGAACATGTAAACCAAACAGGCCCTAAACCAGATTTGGCCTTCTCTCCCCTCACCCACTTTGTTCTTTGGATTCTTTTCCGTTGTTCATCATCTTCACTGTTTAAGACCATTGTTCTTTGGATTCTTTTCCGTTGTTCATCATCTTCACTGTTTAAGACTAATTTTTGGTTATCCTTGGCAAATATATATATATATATATATATATATATATATATATATATATATATATATATATATTTACTATTGTTTAGAGCTTAATTCCTATTTTACTTCATTCTTTTATGATGATTTTGCTATTTCTTTTTAAGAGATTTATGAGTTCAAGAAAAATTTTGGTTCTGTTATATTCAATGAGAAAGACATTATTTTTTTCTAAAAAAATCTTAATTTGGTCTACTCAAAATTTAAATTTTTCTTTATAATTTGCAAAATAGATTTTGCACACGCATAATTTCGCTGAAAATGCTAGAGTTTTTTGGCTTATCAATCAAAAATCACTACTAGAAATCAGGCAATTACCGACGGATTTACCGACGGATTCCCGACGGATTTCGGCATTACCGACGGATTCCCGACGGATTCTGATCCGTCGGCAAAATGCTCGTCAGTAATTTTTACCGACGGATTTTCAAAATCCGTCGGTAAATTAGCGACGGATTACCGGCGGAATGGAATCCGTCGGGAATTACCGACGGATTGAAATCCGTCGGGAATCCGTCGCTAATTATTGGTTTTTTTTAAAAAAAAATTAAATAATTATTAGTATATTATTTAATTAAATAATATTGGTATATTATTTATTAGA
>CATIWO010264091.1:0-17613 GCA_949673435.1 Macaranga tanarius | reverse complement strand
ACAAGTTATATGTGTATACTAAAGTACAATATGTATAAATAAGCGTTTTGGTATAAATGTATATTATCTTATTATATTAAAAAAAAAAAAAACATTTGTGCCATGTGTTGTTATATTATTGGGATACTTGTATGTGGTACCTGGAGGGTGCTACATAGAGACTCTTAACAGCTAGTTTCTTGATGTTTTCACTATAAATATAAGCCTTCAAACTTCATTTAAGGATGTTACATATTTTGATGAAGCAATTCAATTATCTTTAAACATTTTCTCAAGCTCTAAAATTATTACATCCATTTAAAGTATTTGAGAGTTGGGTTTGTGAGATAGAGATAGGTACTCCTTTCTTCTACTCTCTCTTTGGGGATAAAAGAAGTGGGTAGTGAGGTGCTATCTCTTGTAGGTTTTATGTTGAACCAAAAAAAATACTCTTATTGTATGGTTTGAGTTGAGCCATAAAACTCATCTTGTTGTAACTCAATCTAGTAATAAGATTGGTGTGGGTATTAAAAATCCTAACTTGGGGATAAGTTAGGTGGAGACATAGGATTGTTGAGAATCTGAACTCCTTAAATCATTGTGTTCTTTGTGTGATTGTTATTGTTCTTGTTTAGTTCTTATCCTTATCTTTTAATTCTCAAAAATCTACCATCAACCCTATTCACCCCCCTCTAGGGCTTTTCACAGATCTTTCATATGAAAAGTAGAGTGCAACAAATGCTGAAGTTTAGAAATAGCCTTCATATCAGATACAGTGATGACAATGTCATCCATATAAATAAGAAGGACAAATATGCCCTTGGATGTCGGTTAGAGAAAAAGTGAGGAGTCATACTAGCTTTGTGTAAATGAAAAACCAATGAGAGTTAATCGAAACTTTTCAAACCATACTCGTAGGGCCTGCTTCAATCCATACAAAGAGCGTCTTAGTTTACAAACATCATTAGAGGAAGAAGTAGGAATACCGTTGGGAAGTTTCATGTAAACTTCCTCCTTAAGATCACCACATAAGAAAGCATTCTTTACATCCATTTGATGTAAAGACTATGACTGTGATGCTGCAAGGGTCAGTATTGTTCATACAGTGGTCATTTTGGCTACCAGTGCGAAGGTCTCATCATAGTCTAGGCCATACTTTTACTTGTTGCCAAGAACTACCAATTGAGCCTTGTAACGTTCTATGGATCCATCAGAACGGAGCTTGATAGAAAACACTAACTTACTACGAAGAGGTTTCACAGATGGTGGACACGGAACAACATCCTAGGTTTAGCTTTATTCAAGTGCAAAAAGTTCTATTTCAATAGCTCTCCACCAACATTCATGCTCCATAGCTTGCCTATAAGATGAAAGAATAGGAATAGAAGACACGGTGGCTGTCAAGGATAAAAGAGAGGTAAAACTATACCTATCTGGTGGTCTACAAACTCGAGTACTTTATCTGAGAGGTGTTGGTGCAGTTGTTGGAACAAGATCAATATTAAGGGAATGAGCTAGAAGGGGCCCAAGAGGTGCTGAAATCGTATATCGTTGGTAAACTATAAGAGGCTTAAAAGGCACAAAATCTATAGAAAAGTTAGTAAACATTGGCAAAATAGAGAATAAAGGAGAAAGGTCATCCTTGTGTGTGGAAAAAAATACTAATTTTCAAAAAAAATCACATTTTGAGAAACACAAATACGTCGTAGGTTGGGATCATAACAAAGAAAACCTTTTTGGTGCACTGAATAGCCTGAAAAAGCACATTGAAGAGCTTGAGCTATTAGTTTTATCCGTTCGTGTGTAGGAAGATGAACATAACACATACAACCAAAGGTACGAAGATTAAAGTAATTTAAAGTATGACCAAATAACTGAAAGAAAGGGGAAACATGGTTCAAGGAGGGAGAAGGTAACCTGTTGATGAGGTATGCAGCAGTGGAGAGAGCTTCACACCAAAAATGATAGGGTATAAATGACTCTAATAGAAGGGTGTGAACAACGTCTAGAAGGTGTCAGTTCTTTCTTTCAGCCACCCCATTTTGTTGAGGGGTTGAATAATAAGACCTTCGGGAGGTGAGGTAGCATAGATAATATCAGTATATTCAGCCCAAAGATTCATGAAGCTAGAAAAAAAATTAGAGATTAAGAGACTACCCTATTGGAGACTTACTAGCTCATGTTTAAGTTGAAACCGACGAGCAGTGTTGTATTGACTGTAGAGTTTTTTCATATAATTCCACATTTCAGCTGCAGTTTTGAAGGGTCGAAGATTCAAGATGATGTTGGATTCCACATATCCTATAATTCATGCCATGATTTAAGCATCATTGACTTGCCACTTGGAGTGCTCATCCTGGTGCAGGTTTGCTGCCATCAATATGACCCTATAGATATTTGCCTTTGACAAATATCTTGAAGCGAAATGCCCAGGCTAAATAGTTTTACCATTGAAACGAATTAAGAAGACATTATGCTTGTCTGAAGACATAAGGCTAATATAATTTGATTAAAATAAATAAGAATAAAGAACTGAACTAAGACTGATAAGAAGAGATACAGGAGAATTCAGAACTAAAGCTTTGATACCATGATAATCTTTGAAAGTTTTGAGCAAAACTGGTGTGTTCTTCTTAGAGAAGAATGCCTATTATATATTATGAATACAAGCTAAAGTTTAGTTCTAAAACATAGCTAAACTACCATATACAGATCTGTCTATAACTAGTATATCCTAAATAAGGAAAACATAAAGAATTTACAATCATAAAGATAATAATTATAGCTATACAAGGTATAAAATTAGCCATAGAATCAGCCATAGGATGGCATAGAATCTGCCATAAAATGAATGGCATAAGATCTGCCATAGAACCAACCATAGAATCTACTAGCTTTGAATGGCCAACTAATTCCTTTGACAAAAATAGGTGCTCAAATGCAACAAACTTACGGAGGATGGGTGTCTCAGAATTAAACTTGGAACGAGGCACTAGCTTTTGGCTATTCAAGCTAAAATTCTAATACTACTGCAACTGTGGGCACTAATGCCCAAACCCTCTTGTTAGAGGAAATAAAGTAGATTCGAGATTTGATAGCACATATGATCAGTGCTTTTTAAAAAAAAATTTGTGCTCTTAACCAAAGTTTACAGGAGATAGTAACTTTATTTACCAAGATAATTGAAGCCTATCTAAAGTAAGGGAGTCCTAAAGTGTCTCCAAAGGTGATAGTTCAACCCTATGAGGAATCCACACATTCATCTTATGTTAAGCCTAATGATGAAGATCTGGTTCCTGGTGGTAACAAGAAAAATCCAAGTCCTCAGCTTGGAATTCACAAATATGAGGGTGTTCAATAAGAAAAAGGCCCGGGGGGCAATATTCATTAAGAGCAAGTACCATTATCCCAAGGCCAGATAACATTTCCCTAAGGTAATTTACAAGTTCCTCAAGGCCAACCACCAAATCCTCAAAATCATATGCAAAGCTCAAGGGGCAATATTTTATCTAATGAAATAACAATTCCTGATGGCCAAGTGCAGAATCTTGAAGGCAAAATGTCATTTCATCAGAGTCCTATGCATATTTCCCAAGGGAATGCTGACTGTGTACCTTCTCCTCAACCTCCAAAGGTGGAAGCAAATATAAAAGCAGAAAAGGAGGCTGCAGTGGTATTAATTGATCATATCAATATGGAGTTGAACAATAAAATCAGAGAAAAAGAGAAGGTGGTTCAACCTTCCAATATGAATTCTAACAAATTCATAAGATACTGGAGACTAGTCCCTCATAGAAGGTTCTTAGCACCAAAGAAAAAGCCTCATGCACCTGTTGTATTGAGAAATAACTACAAACTTGAGCCTAGGAGGAATGGCAGGAGGCTACCACCAAAATTCAATAGAAAGCAACTAAGATTTATGGTACCCCCATCTATTCCACTAAACAAACAGTGGCGTAAAATGGAGCACCAAAAATTTCATCAGCCTAAAAGGAGACAAAATGGACATGAGATCCAACCTGAGGCTAAATTCAAAATTAGGCCTAAAACTACAAAGGGTTTAATTGCAAATAAAAAGGATTTCATTATGCAAGAGGCTGAGGAAAATACTATTAAAATTCTGAATACTCGGAGGCAAAAGGCATAAGAAGAGGTTCAGTGAATAGTTATGTTATAGAGGACTATGCTAAAATGCTAAGCAATGGAGGTGGTGTTGAAATATTTTTCACTGTATGGGAAATGAAAGGAAAATAAAAAAAAGAGAAGAATAACTGGCCACAGGCCAGAAGGTTACCACTTAGTACATGAAATGGTAAAAATTTACTTTTTGGGTGTGTAAGTTAGCTTGATAGCCACTGTAAATAAATAAAATTTAGTTTTACTAATTTTAGTGTGTTAATGTTTGTTTATTTATTTTTTTGTGAAGTTTGTTAGTTTGCATATGAATAATAATTTTATGAAATTTTGGTAGCATTTTTGCTAAACATTAGCTGTTTTGAAGTGCAAATGAATGGCTATGGTGCAAAGTATGCTGTGTGCAGTGATACAAATAAAAATATGTTCAATAGATCTGAACTGAAATAGAAATAAGCCCTGTAATAGCTACAATATCAAGTCATCTATGAAATGATGTACATCACAGTATCCATTCTCCAAATGATCAATATCAAGTAAAAAGTACTGGATAGCATCACAGGCATCATAACTGAATCAAGTTACAGAAAGTCAAAGTCAAAGCTACTGAGGTCCTCCCAAATATCTAGAGATCTATTGATAGATTGAACTTTCTAGGCTACATCCTGACATTTGGAGGTTACTTAGATGAAGGTTGCTTTTCCCTATCTTCTTCTTCCTTGATTTGCTTCATCTTGAATTGTTCAGCAAAGAAGGTATCTTTCTCCTGGTAAAAAAATTGAGATGGCTTGAGGCTGTCAAATGAGTTGCACTAGACTCCTCCAGGTGAGAGAAGCTCAAAATAATCAGGTTCTTCAAAGCAGTGATGGTAGCTGATTTGAAATGCTGCTCCAAGGTGATGAGCTGAAAGTACTGTGGATTTCTAAGTCTTCTGGAGGGTACCTATCTCTAAGCTAAGGATATTCCTCAATGAATCCTTGGCCTTGAGCATCATCTGAAATTGAAGAAGCCATAGGGGAACCTTCGAAGAAGTCTCCAGCTAGCTGAGATCCACACATCATCAATGGAGGACCAAGAGTCAACCTCCTGTAACAAGCAAGTATAAGCCAAGGGTATAAAAATGAACAAGTAAATAAAAGGGAGAAATAAAAGTACATACCTGAGAAGTAGCACAAGGAGTCAAATCAGAGGTAGGAGGTAATTGAGCTGGAGCAAGAGATAATATTGAGGACGAAGCAGGGGGTAATATAGAGAATTTGGAGAAGAATCAGCATAAGAAGAAGGAGAACGAGATGGTGAGGGGTTCTCCTTGCTAGTCTCAACTGTTAGCAAGCAAACAAAAATGCTAGAAATAAAAACAAAGCTGATATAAAGAGGAAAATTAAGAGAAAGTGTGTTTGAACCTGATATTTTCTCACCGTAGCTGAAGCAGGAGTGACTGTTTTCTTTTTCTTGAAGGATGAGGTAATCAAAGAATTGATGGCAGTAATGAACTAAAAATGTGATATTTTGCTCAAATCTCTTGTGATTAATAATAATTTGGTGAAATGGAACTCAAATAGGCCATTTCCTATAGGGTCCAAAGCATTACACCCATGCACTTAGCCAGAATGGTGCTAAAAAGTAAAACTGATTTAAACTGGCAAAATTTGCTGGAGAAATATGAAGGTAATGGGCCAGAATAATATAACAAAGCTAGTTCACCAAATTTCTCCAAGGAAATTCTTGAAGTAAAAGCACAGAATTGAGCATGGTCCAGAAAGTGTGAAAAATATGAAGTGATAAATCAGACAATATTTCAAGGATGAAGTATGGAGGTAATAGGCTAAAATAGCATCCTGGTCGATAAAACACTGAAAAGTGCTTATTACCCCCGTGGTTTTGTGAAGTTAAAGCCTATATTTGGCAAATTAATGCTACATAATTGACAGTAAGCAATTTCTTAGGGGGTAATAAAGCAAATAATGTCCAAATATGGGTGAAATTTTAATGTAAATTTTTAGAAGCTATTTCCTGATAAGAAATTGGCTCTATAAATTATTTGCTGTGAATTTTTGGCTAAGTTTAAAGGATTTTATTAAATTAATTTCTTTTAATTAGCTAAAAATATCTAAAATAATTATTTTGGCAATCAATTGCTAAATTAATTAAATTTATAGTTCAATTGTGTAAAATTATACAAGTTAAATCCTGGATGCAGTGGAAAATAATTTGCATAAATACAGCAAAATTACAAATTTACCGATGTTCAAGAAAAAAATTGGGCAACATTTCTCCTACATTTTCAACATACAGTTCTTGCAAAATTTGCAATAAATCTGTAGAAAATTCACAACAATTTACAAATTCCACAATAATGTCCAACATTTGCATCACAATTTTTAATTAAAATTACATTGCAAGAAAGGAAAAAAAATGAGAAATGGAAATTACTTGTGAATTTTCTCCTACAATAGACTTTGAATGAAAATTTTACTTTACAAAATGCACTAGAGGAAGTGGAATATGCGGCAAAACCCAACCCAAATGAACCGAAACCAGAAACAGAATTGGCCTTGGCCCAAGGGTCGGCTCGAGCGGTTCAGTCAGCACTGGTCTGATTGGTTGATTGGTCTCGGTTCCTCCTGAAAGCTTCGGTATTGTCTTCTCCAGTCTTGGTTTCAGTAGCGGCATGATGAGGTACAACAGTAGGTGACCTACGTCAGTTGTCTTCGTCGGTAGGTGTAGCAGCAGCGAGCGGAGAAAGATAGGTCGCACGATAAAAGGCAGTGAGGTCTCGGTGACTCGAAGCAGTGGAAAGAGGCGGAGCAGCGACGACGTCCTTCTTGTGAGCAGCAGCAGCATTGCTCCTCTCGGCGTCTTTGTCGGTTGCTCGAGCAGCTTTGGGGTGGAGGAAAGGCTGCGACGGCATGAGGAGAGACATCAACGACAACAGCCCTGGTGCGATTTCCTCCAGTAGTGATGGCAACAAGGCGAGGTAGCAGCGGCATGATAGATGGCTCCGGTGGTGATCTCAACGCCGGTGACTTTGGAAGTGGTGGCTTCGGGAGTAGGAAAGAAAGAAGAGAAGGAAGAAAAAGGTTTGAATTTTGATTTGAGGAGTTTGTAGAGGGAAATTCATCTGATGATGAAGATGGGTCCGCATAATATTTTTTGGCCTAATTTTACCTATCCAAAATTTATTTTTGGGCTTATTTTTGCTGCCTCTCGAACCGAGCTTGTGCATATAGTTGTGGTTGAATGACTTGATAAAAATGTCTAGTAAATTCATCAAATTGTACTTTGGGTCTAGGCATATTTTTTAAGAGAGGAAAGAAGAGAGAAAGGTAAAAGAGGTTGAAAAGTGAGAAATGAAAAGTAAAGTAAAAATCTCCATATAAATTAGCATTGGATTGCCCAAGATAATTATATGCGGGGGCATTATTTGTACCAAAATATGAATTTTTGGGCTTATAATTAACATTAAGGTCCAAAGTGAGCCCAATGTTAAAATCCAGCCCATTTGATATTACTTGAAAAAGAAAATGTTAAGCTTGAGAAAGAAGTTTCTAGAGGAAGCTAGAAAGAATAAGCAGGGGCTATAGAGTTGCTGGAGGTAATCCAAGAGACACAAAGTTACAGAAGTTATTGAAGGCAATTATAGCAGCATTCAAGAGGAAACTTGCTTCTACACCAAATACCTGGGCTACAAAAGGCAGAGCACAAATCAAGATCAGGACACACAACCAACAACCAATCATCAAAACAATCAACAATTAAACCAATCAATCTAAATCATTAGCTCAGCTAATAGTCATTTTCTACAGCTTTTTAGCAATTTTACACTTTTCTCTAGCAATTTTGTACTTACTGCTCTTTGAATGCAAATTTCAATTTACATTACCTCCGGCTCACTTATCATTACCTTTAGCAAAATATTTTACTGTTTATCATTAAATACAAATCTCAAATCCTTTGTAACTCAAACAAATTGTGGTAAAGGCGTTTGGGAATCCACATTCGTCTGAAAGAAGTCAGTAATTATTAATTTGGAAAATTTGTCTTCCCTGGCATACTCGCAAATCCGGTTCAACTGAAAAATTGCACCAACAGATACTAACTGTCGACCTTAAATTATGTGAGATGGAATATGACATAAATAATTAAGTACTATTTAAAATTTTAGATTATGCGTTAAGTTAATTTTTAGTGGATTGTCTAAACTCAATAATTTGAATATAATTATTGACATGACACAAAATTTTGTCTATAACATAGAATTCTAAAATTTAATCTCATCAATTATTAAATGTTAACTTTATATACATATTAAAAAGTAAGAATGATTATTAATAGTAAAAATTATTGTTTAGATTTCGCTTAGATTTTATTCAATTATCAAGTTAGATTTTGTTTCAGTTCAATTTTCAATTTGGAGAACGTATAATCTCTAGATTGGTTATGTAAAATTTTCGGGACAATTTAGTGAAAAAAAAAATCAAATGATCAATGATTCTTTTTTTAATTCTAAATTATTTCAGTTCAAATTTTTGAAAAAATTTAGGATTCCCATACCTGTGCTCATCCTGGCTCATAATAGTCCATTAAATGTATATTTAGCACAAATATAACTAATTTGATAAACAAATTGAGTTATAGAAGAAAAAAGAAAAACAAACATATATACAAACAGAGTTAGTATTTCAAAAAAAAAAAAAAAAAAAAAAAAAAGCAAACATTAGTAAGCTGAATGTTTGAAGTAAATCAACAAAAGAAAATTTAATAATTGAAAAATAACAAAAGAACTTTTTATTATATATCTTAATTGTACTAAAAATTTTATTAAAATAATTAATAAAAAACTGATACTTATAAAATATAATAAATAAAAATAAAAATATTTTATGTTACAATTAATTAATTTTATAGTGTGCGAGATTAGTAAAAGTAGAAAAAATTAATTATTTCTCAAAAAAAAGAAAAAATAAAATTAATTAGGAAAAGAAAAAAGTACTTAAAATTTGTATAAATGAAAAAAAAAAGAAAAAATAATTTTTAATTTTTTAATAATTTTGACTTAATTCAACACAAAATTTTTATCTTTTGAATCAAATAATTACATTTTCAAACAAATATATTTTTAAAAAATAATATGAATATGTTGTTTCTTATCTTAAAAAATTCAAGTTTTTTAATAACATATAGATTATCAGTATTATTTGGTAATGTATTAGAATATTTATGTGTTGTTTGAAATTAAAAAAATAATAAAAGTATATCCTTAATATATTTATCAAATAATATTAAACTGACTTAAAAAATGAAAGTTTTGGATTAAATTGATAAAAAATTAATTTATATTAATTTAATTTAATTTAATATTTTTTTTTTTTGAACTAGAGGAAGGAAGGAAGAAAAACATAAAGGTGGAACTCTTAATATAAAGATGTTTTTTTAAAAAAAGCTAGTGACAGTAGCCAACTTAACATTAGGCATATTAATTTGAATATTGAATGAAAGTTAAATGTCAAATTGAGCTTTTGTCCTTTGTTGAACAGCACCATCACTGTTCTAAAAGAAGATGGCAAAATAAAAACAGAGGAAAATGATAAATACAAGAAAACAGAAAACATTTGATGCACATACATGTGGTGTGTGGTTGTCTTCATGTAAAATGTAAAGCCCACAAACAAGAAAAAAAAAAAAGAAGATATTTTTAATATAATTTTTTAAATTTTGTTGGTATGAACCTTTTTTTTTTTTTTTTTAATTATTTTCTGGTAGACCTGCCTTTCTTGACCTCTAAAAAAAATCAAAATGATCTAAGAATCTGACACCATATTTCCTTACTATAAACACAATTTTTTTTTTTCAAGAAGGAAAAAACCAATCTTTTTGGTTGCTTAATGATGGTTTCATGTTTCTTTAAACTCATCCAGTTTTAGATGCTGCAAGTGAGAAGTAGTGTCAGCATTTAGTCACCACTAAGCCTACTGCTTCCATTTCTGTTTATTTTCTATTTTTTTCTGCTGTACTAAGAAGATAAAGAGAAAAAGAAAAATGGGTATGGTTCCAGATGAGGCAGTCAATCAGGTTAAAGCACTTATGGATCAAGGTTGATCTCTTCTTTATTTTATTTTGGTATATATTAACTCAAAAACATTGCTTTAAAATCTAACTGTTTTTTTTTTTTTGGTTCTTTCCTACTTTTATTTATTGAAATGTGGTGGCAGTTGAGGAGCCCTTGAAGAAAACATATCAGGTATGCTTTGGTGAATTTTAGTTGTTATGTAATTTTGTAGTTATCAGCTGCAGGCAGTATGCTGACCCACCAATTTTTAGTTTTTTTGGACTAATTGGATTTGTGTTTTCAAAATGGTAGCCAAATCTTGAATGTTATCAAGTGAAAGGATTGATCAAAATAGAAAAAGAGAAAGCAAAAATGTGATGTGTGAAATTATAGCAAGGTTTGACATTTGTAGGTGATCTGCTTATAGTGTTTCTTGGTATGTATTAAATTTGGAATTTCTTGTGATTAATTATCAGTCTAATTTTCAAGTTCAGCCAAGAGACTGTTTTTGTAGTGATTTCATCTGTCTTCATGCCTGTAGATGAAGGTTTAGGGCCTCTAGGCTTCAAGTTTTTCCATTTAATCAACTAGTTTTGTAATTTCTGCTGAATGGCCAAGCGCGATGGATTGATGGGTGTTTCTGGTTTGTACTTTGAACCATGAACATCGAGGATAGGAGGCTTTTTGCCATACTCTGAAATTGATTAGGAAGAATGTTCTTACAGTAGACGCTGTTTGTGTTTAGCCAAGCAACATTTTCTTCCCATTTGTAGTACTACAAGAAACTTGCCTTTCAGTTGCCATCATTTTGCTCCTGTGTCAGAAGTAGTTGTGGAACACAGTATTATGGGACAACAGCTTTCGAATTTCTCCATTCCTGGGTAGAACTGTTGCCATCTCTCTCGTTGTTTCCTATTAATTTGAATAATATAAATTGGTTGACCAGAATTGCCTCATACATTGTCACAGTTATTGTGAGTACTGTAATTATATCACTATAATTTTCGTTAAGTCGTTAAGTTTCATTATGCTTCCTCATCAATCAATCATCATGGAGGACTTGATACAGAGGAATTCCTGGACTCATTTTAGTGGTTTAGAAGAGAATCCTCAAGCTGTCAACCAGACAAACAGTTTTCCAGTTGGGCTTACTAGTCTCTGGGCTGGTTGCTTCTTAATAAGGGACCTTTGATTTTTATCTTCTTGTTTCTATAATAGGAAGATGACTATCGATTGTATGTTATTAAACATCTGTTACTAGCTTGTTGTTTGATGTTTGATGAGGCCGAACTCATCCAGGTAACTAGGGCTGCCAATGGAACAAGTTTTTGAAGTTTTAATCTGTAACTGGTAGATACAATAAGTGGTTTCTTTTTTAGAGATTGCTTTTGGGGCTTGGGTTACTTCATCTTGTTCATATCCAATTCGGCAAAAACTTTAATGGTATTGCCTTATCACAAATTTATTGAACAGTCTCAGTGATGCAGGACCAGTATGTGGTCCTTAAGTCTTTCACAACTGGTCCTGCATCACTTGGCCAACTTAGCTAATGTCCTTGCTGTATTATTTCTGAGCATATGTAATTTAAGTGAAGAGTTGATTAGGTTGCTGTGCTGTATCAATGAGCGAAACAGTCAAGAAATATTGGGATCTTTGTTGCCTCAAAGTTATAGTATTTTGGAGAACACCACATTCTGCCTCCTTCTAAGAAATAATTTTTGTCTTTATAATTGCTGAATTTGCTTGAAATTAGGTTGACTAGAGCCAAGAGGTTTTCATGTGCTTGTGGTTTATACATATATAGTTTTACACTGTATTGGAAAATGCTTGATTGGGAAAACCTGTTTTGGACGTTGGCCTATGTAATGGCTAAACTATTGTTTCTTTATTTGCAGAATATCCATCAAGGATGTCAAACTGAAACTTTGGCGCGCTTCCTAAAGGCTAGAGAATGGAATGTTACCAAAGCCCATAAAATGGTTAGTAGTACCCTTTTCAATTAAATTTTTTTAGATGTATTAACTATAATTCTATAATTTGAATTAAAATAATTCAGTCTCTATCTTCTAATATAGTATGTTTATTATGCTGTAGTTAGTCGATTGTTTGCACTGGAGGATACAAAATGAGATTGACAATATATTGACGGTATGTTCTTAATTAATATGCCCTTATGCTTCATTTATCTTTAGTATTGTATTTTACTCTAAAGATGGATTTCCAGTTTGATAGTTGTGGGTTCTAGAAAATTTTAAAATTCTCTTTCATTGTTTTGTAAGCTAGGGGATCATGTGCCATCAAAATTTACTTTGATAATTGCCTGGAAGTAAATATATTCTGATTATTATCAGTTTTCATCTCAAAGTCTGGATTAGACCTAAGCACCTTGTCTTAATTCTCTTTGGTTCCTGCCTTCCTAGAATAAGCTTTTTATTAATTTCTTTTATTTGTTGCAAGCTTTTTGTATGACCAAATGAGTCATTGAATTGTAACTGGAAAATGGACATTGTATTATGAGACTCATTTACTGGGGTTATAAATGATTTTGTCAAGTTTTTTCCTTTTGTTTTGACCCAAGTATGTTATAACATTTGGAAAAATGGACGATTCATAAGCTTTGCGTGCTTCTTGTGTTACATGCTGACAGTTCATTGCTTCTATTGTTGATATTACTGAATTGCTATGGAAAAAATTTGTTTTCCAAAAGGAATATACAACACCAAGTTACATAGAGTGCACAAAAAATTTCCTCTATGTCTGTACGCACAAAATCAGGATTAAAAGTTGATCATTATGTCTCCTGTTTTTATCTGAAATTGTATTAGGAAAAAAAAATTCTAATATTGTATCAAATTATTTTGAGCAATTTCTTACCAATCTAGACTAAGTTCTCAATTAGTATCTGGTTGATGAGTTCATAAATTTCTGATCTGGATGCTAATGCTATTGCTTTTTACAGAAACCTATAATTCCGACTGACTTGTACAGATCAGTGCGTGATTCCTACCTCTTAGGAATGTCAGGTTACTCGAGAGAGGTGCTCATTCTATGCTTAAAGTTGTGATGCTTATACTTTCCTTTTCCCAGTTTAGAACATTTTAAATAGGGTCATATCTTGCTGAATATTGCAGAGAAATTTTTTTATATCTCAAGAATAGCGAATGTGCACTGACATTCCTATAATTTCTTTCATCTTCTTCAGGGGCTTCCAGTTTTTGCTATGGGTGTTGGGCTTAGCACATTTGATAAAGCGTCTGTAAGTGTCATGATAAATTGTCTTAATGATATTTTACTAACTACCCGTAGATTTGAATCAGTAACTTTTCCATACTGATGTCATCTGGCTTCACATTAAGTATAACACTGTTTTGCATTTCTTATTTCATCACAGGTCCATTACTATGTGCAGTCACACATTCAAATCAATGAATATAGGGACCGTGTAATTTTGGTGAGTATTAAATTTGAGAATTCTGACTTCTGAGTGTTTTATGTGGTTGTTTTGACCTGCCTGCATAAATCTTCGCAGCCTGCTGCTTCAAAGAAGCATGGGCGACCCATAACAACTTGTGTGAAGGTTTTTGATATGACCGGTTTGAAGCTGTCAGCACTTGGCCACCTGAAGGTATAACTTATCATCCTAAAGGATCTCAATTTTATTCTTGGATCTCCATCTCAAATTTTTTCTTTATTTTTTAATGTGATGTCAAATGCTATATATAAATGGATCAACAGCATTCATTCTTTAGTTAGCTCTATTTTCCAAAGTAGTAGAACATGTGACTAGGTCATCCATACATTTTCTGACTTTAAAGTCTCTGGCAGTTTATAGTGATAGTGAATCTTTATTACTATAATGGATGGTTTCATGATAAAAATTCATTTTGTATGTCACATTGACTAGATCTTGTCTTCGGCGTTGCAGTTATTGACAATCTTATCAACCATTGATGACTTGAATTATCCAGAGAAAACAAGAACATATTACATTGTAAATGCCCCTTATATATTTTCAACCTGTTGGAAGGTAAGCTTTTCCTTTCCTGTGTTTTCTACAATTTATTCTGTGGTGCAAGTTCAAAGTGCAATGACCATATTACATTTGTGGTCATGGAACTTCTAAATTTCAATACCATCTGAACTTTAGCTTGTAGAGTAAAATAAGGGAGGGCTTTTTTCCATTTTAGGATAAAAAATAAATTATTCTATCAATTTATGCTGATTTTAATTTGAAATCTCAATTTGTTATGATTTTATATATAAACAAAAATTTCTCCTTTTGAAGTGGCCAAATTAAAAAAGGACAAATATCTTTTTCCTCATTTAGCCATTGTAAATGGCTAAACGAGAAAAGGCATCCCTTCATTTACAATGGCGAGATGGCCATTCTCGCCATTTATCTTCTCTTTCTTTTATTACTAAAAAGTCCCCCATTTTATATAGTTTTTTTCTTTAATTCCTACAGAAAAAATATTTACAATATCAATCTTTAAAATTTAATTTTATTTTACTTTTGTACAAAAAAATAAATTATATCCTATTTCAAATAATGTATTTCAATAATTATTTATTAATATATTTTTTTTAAAATATATAATTTATTTTTAAATATAATAATATTAATTTTTTAATATTTTATAAATATTTATTAAGCGTCTAAAATACAAAAATTAAAATAAAAGCAAAGGCCAAAATGGCGAAATGTACTGTCCTTCACACTTCAGTAAAAAAAACATAAATTGGGAATTTTTTTCAAACAACCATAGTTTAGGATTTTTCCCAAAAATCAACCACAAATTCGGAAAATATTTATTTTTTATAGCATAAAATGGAAAAAAATCGTAAAATAAATCCTTGCTTTTTTTTTTTAACAATGTCACTATTTCTTAGATTTGGTAGAATTTTAAATGTCAGACCTTATAAACTTTCTATGAATATGCTTTGCCCTTATAATAGGTCATATGAAATGCCAAACATTATATAAATTTAGCCAAAATATAAAAAAATTGGAAAGAGTGACCTTGTTGAAGCAAAATCAGATTCAGTTGATTTTGCTGATAGATGTTGGAATTCAACAACTGTACAACATAATGATAAGTTTAATGCTCATGGCTTAAATTAGACTTGACTTCTTGGCAGGTTGTCAAGCCTTTACTGCAAGAGAGGACAAGAAAAAAGATTCAGGTGTTATCAAATAATGGGAGAGATGAGTTGTTGAAGGTACAAGGCACATTTTCTCCATGATTCACCATGTGTGATTAGTGATCTCTAGGAACGTTGTGAGTAGCATTCTGATTGATATTGTTGGGCATATTGTAGATAATGGATTTGGAATCTCTTCCTCATTGCTGTAGAAGGGAAGGTGGATCTGGATCATCTCGACGATCAGATGATGCGGTTGAAAATTGCTTTTCCTTAGATCATCCCTTTCATCAACAACTTTACAACTACATAAAGCAGCAATCATTGGTTAACGAGCGTGATCAACCAATCAAACAAGGGTCTTTCCATGTGGATCTACCTGAGCCAGCTGCAGAAGGAACTGAAATTGCGAAAACCCTTGAATCTGAGCTACATAAGTTCAGTCATGGAAATGGGCTTTCTGGGTCTTTAGATGATCTCAGAATCAATGGTGACTGAGACTTGAGGTCAATGTTGGCTGTTTGCTATGGGTATACATGCGGTATAAATATATGTAACAATAATAATAATAATAGTGATGCCAAGTCCCTTGTTAACAGGGAAAAGCTAATGCTATGTATTATGTAATTTTCCAGCCAGACACGGCTTAGGAATGTATCAAAGAATTATAATATTTAGTATCCGGTTTGCAGCCAATCCATAATTGCTTTGCTTGGTTGTTTTGTAGTATATCTCTCTCCCACACACACACACATTTATTTATTTATTTTAAGATGGTGCATCTGAAGGAAAGGCAAACACTACATGGACCTATATGATATTCATTTTCTAAATTAAAATTAAATGTTTTAATTTAATCCCTAAATTATCAAATAATTACCAAATAAGTGAAAATTAAAGGGACTTAAATGATTTTTAAAGGTATTTTTGAATTTTCAGTCAAGTGTAGATATTTGAACTTTATTTTAATATTAGTCACTAATAGTATATTTCAAAAATATTTTTAAAATTCTTAACGGAAGGGTGTAATAGTTAACGAAATTAAATTTCAAGGAATTTTTTCTTCACTTTTGAAAAAGAAGGTGGTGGTGGAGAGTGATTGCCTCTCTCTGATTAAGAAACCTCAGCATTCAGAAGTAGATTTATCTGAATTGAGTTCTATTATTCTTGACATTCAACAGTCTTATGTTAGCTTTGAGTCTCACTCTTCTAGAGAGTCTAATATGGTAGCTCATGCTTTAGCTAAATCTTCTTTTGAGTTTGATCAGTCTGTTATGCATTGATTTTTTGATGTTCCACATCAAGTGCAACAGTTTGTATTGTTGGATGGTGCTTGATTTGGAATGAATTTATTTTCACTCAAAAAGAAAAGGGCTGAATAGTAATCATGGACTTACCTTAGGGGTAACAGTAATTAGGGTGGAGATTTTTGCACTCCTTTGGTCTTTTGAAAATGTAAATTACACAATTATCATTTCTTATAAATCTCTTTTTCTTTTTTTTTTTTTTTATCAATTATAGTTACTAAACTACCCTTCATTTTTCATCAAAATTCATTATTTGATGTTTAAGATTCTAAACTACGTATAATTGAGTTTACTTTTTTTTTTTTGCGTTAAAAAAATTTAATATAATCAATTATTTTTTAGAAGCACTCTTTAACTTTAATTTATTTAAATCATTGTAAAATTTTCATTAATTATTAAAAATAACAAATCTTTTATTTTCTATGAAGAGTTTCTTTTCAATATCATATGCACATAACGTTATTTTTTTTTATCATCATTTAAAAAATAATATAAAAAATTAATTATGTGATTAAAAATATCAATTACAAAAATTCAACAATAATTTATCATATAAAAATAACGTTCATGAATAGAACTAAAATTAATTGTATGTAATTTAGAGTAATTATATCTCAACACATACTCTAATTAAATTAAATTATAAAAAAATATATTTGATAAAATGAAAATATAGCATTTACTTTTCTATAATATATTATAACACTTGTCATTCAATTTAAAATTACAACACTTTTTATATGATGAATTTTTTATTACATATTTATAATAATATTTTTAATCGTGTAATTTGATTTTTATATTATTTTTAAAAAAAATTATGACAAGAAAAATAAAAATAAAATAATGTGCATATGGTATTAAAAAAACTATTCTTAAAAAGTAAAAAAAAGATTATTTTTTTATAATTGATACAAGTTTTACAATTATTTAAACAAGGTTTTTTTTAGAGGAATGATTTAGATATGTAAAGAACGCTTAAAAAAAATACTTGATTATGCT
>CATIWO010263968.1:0-11429 GCA_949673435.1 Macaranga tanarius | reverse complement strand
TCTTCAAAAGGATTTTTCCTCAAATCAGCTCCATCATCTTCATCATCTACATTAAACGAAGATAAATCACTAACATTGAATGTAGCACTAACATTGCCATACTCACTTGGAAGTTCTAGCTTGTAGGCATTGTTGTTGATGTGTTGAAGTACTCTGAATGGTCCATCTCCTCTTGGCATAAGCTTTGATTTCCTTTGGTTAGGAAATCTTTCCTTCCTCAAGTGCACCCACACCCAATCTCCGGGCTCAAAGATGACTTGCTTCCTCCCTTTGTTGTGTTGCTTTTCATATTGGAGTGTCTTCTTCCCAATGTTTGCATGCACTTTCTCATGCAAAGTTTTGATGAACTCAACTCTTTGCTTCCCCTCCAAATTAGCTTTCTCCATTGGCAAAGGTAGCAAATCCATTAGAGTCAATGGATTGAATCCATACACAACTTCTAATGGTGAGTAATTGGTTGAAACTATTGTAAGAAAATTCTACATGTGGCAAACATTCTTCCCAATTCTTCAGATTTCTTTGGATGATAGCCCTCAAAAGTGTTGAAAGTGTCCTATTGACCACCTCTGTTTGTCCATCCGTTTGTGGATGACAAGTTGTAAAATACAAGAGCTTTGTCCCTATCTTTCCCCAAAGAGTCTTCCAAAAGTGACTTAGGAATTTGACATCCCTATCACTCACAATGGTCCTTGGCACTCCATGTAGCCTTACAATCTCCTTGAAGAATAGGTTGGCGATATGGGTTGCATCATCCATTTTGTGACATGGAATGAAATGTGCCATCTTGCTAAATCTGTCCACAACAGCAAAAATAGAATCTCTCCCTCCCTTGGACCTAGGTAATCCTAAAACAAAGTCCATAGAAATGTCTACCCAAGGTTCATTTGGTATGGGAAGAGGTGTATATAAACCATAAGGCATTGTTTTGGATTTGGCTTGTTTGCAAGTAATGCATTTCTCACAAACTCTCTCAACATCACTTTTCATCTGTGGCCAAAAGAAATGGTCACTTAACACATCCAAAGTTTTCTTAATCCCAAAATGCCCCATTAAACCCCTACTATGTGCCTCTCTAACAAGTAACTCTCTCAAAGAACTTTGTGGCACACACAATTTGTTTTCTCGAAAAATAAAATCATCAAACTTATAGAACTTATCAAAACCCCCTTTCTCACATGCCCCATAAACATTAGCAAAATCTGGATTATTATGATAAAGTTCTTTGATATATTCAAATCTCAATAATTTTGCATCAAGTTTAGAGATCAAGGCATACCTTCTTCACAATGTATCAGCCACTACATTTTCTTTCCCTTGCTTGTACTTGATGATGTACGGAAAGGATTCAATAAATTCCACCCATTTTGTATGTCTCTTGTTGAGCTTTCCTTGTCCTTTGAGGTACTTCAAGGACTCATGGTCGGTGTGAATTATGAATTCTTTGTAACCAATGTAATGTTGCCATGTTTTTAGAACCCTCACCAATGCATAGAACTCTTTGTTATATGTAAGGTAGTTTAGACTTGCTCCACTTAGCTTTTCACTAAAGAATGCAATGGGCTTGCCTTCTTGCATCAAGACTCCCCTAATACCTATGCCACTTGCATCATACTCAATTTCGAAAGGTTTAGTAAAATTTGGCAAAGATAACAAAGGTGCAGAACTTAATTTGTCTTTTAGCAAGTTAAAAGCCTCATCTTGTTCAATTCCCCACTTAAAACCAACATTCTTTTTGATGCATTCAGTTAAAGGTGTAGTTATGGTAGAAAAATTCTTAATGAATCTCCTATAAAAGCTAGCCAAACCATGAAAACTTCTTACATCACTTACACTTGTGGGTGTTGGCCATTCTCTAATGACTTTTACCTTTTTTTGATCAATATGAATGCCCTTGTCATTGACAATATATCCAAGAAAAGTAAATTCATTAGTGCAAAAATAACATTTCTTTAGATTAGCATACAACTTCTCTTCTCTAAGCACATAAAAAACACAAGTCAAATGTTGTACATGCTCATCTAAATTTTTGCTATAAACCAAGATATCATCAAAATAGACAACAACAAATTTGCCTATGAATGCTCTTAAAACATGATTCATCAACCTCATGAAAGTGCTTGGTGCATTAGTTAAAACAAAAGGCATTACTAACCACTCATATAAACCATATTTAGTTTTAAAAGTTATTTTCCATTCATCACCTTCTCTCATTCTAATTTGATGATAACCAGATTTCAAATCAATTTTTGAAAACAAACATGAACCATGCAATTCATCCAACATGTCATCTAGCCCAGGAATGGGATGTCTATACTTCACCGTGATTTTATTGATGGCATGACAATCAATGCACATCCTCCAAGTTCCATCTTTCTTAGGCACTAATAAGACAGGTACGACACATGGACTCATGCTTTCACGAACATAACCCTTCTCCATCAGCTCACTCACTTGCTTTTAAATTTCCTTGGTCTCCTCCGGGTTACATAAATCTATTCATCGAGAAAAGGAGAGAGAGGGATTCGAACCCTCGATAGTTCTTTGCGAACTATACCGGTTTTTAAGACCGGATCTATCAACCACTCGGCCATCTCTTCGAAAGGTAATTTCTATTTTACTATATTTATTTTTATTCTGCTGAATAGAATAGAACATGGCCATCGGAGTTGATACCATCACTGTACTATAGAAAGATATTAAATGTCAGTCGATAAGTCTATTTATCCATTTGTAATATATAGATAGATGCAGGATCTAGCATAACTATTTGTGAAGTAAAAGAAATAATCTTTCCCTCCTAAAACGGGAAAGAGTAGGCATAAGTCATATAAAATTAATGGATTCGTGGCACAATCCCCCCATGATGCATTTTTTATAATTTTTTTTATTGATAGAGGGATCAAATGGTATAGTTCTTTTGTTGGTAGCTTGGAGGATTAGAAACATGACTATTGCTTTCCAATTGGCTATTTTTGCATTAATTGTTACTTCATCAATCTTACTAATTAGTGTACCCATTATTTTTTCTTCTCCTGATGCTTGGTCGAGTAATAAAAATGTTGTATTTTCTGGTACATCATTATGGATTGTATTAGTTTTTCTGGTAGGTATCCTTAATTCTCTCATCTCTTGAACCTAGTTGTTTTAGATACAAAAATGAAATGAAAATGACCCCTCCCCCGAATTCTTTCGGCTTTCGAAACACATTAAAATTCAATATAAGTCTAAGTTCCCAAAATGCAAAGAAAGAAAACAAAAAATTATAAAATTATATTATAGGGAGGGTCAAACTGTTTTTGTAATTTGTAATTTGTAAATGGAATTAAATGTAGAATTGAGTCTAATATAATTATAATAAAAAAAATTATTATATATTCTAAATTATAATATATTATAATTTAGAATATAAAAATTATTATAAATGAATCTAGTACAAATAAAAAATGTAATAAAAATGAAAATATATAGAATTCTATTTTCTATAGAATTCTTATAGAAAATAGAATTCTATCTATGTATAATATTATAAATAATATTATAAATAATATTATAATAATATAATAATATTTATAATAATATTATAATTAATAATATATAATTATATTTTATAATATAAATATTATAATATAATAAGTTATAAATAATAATAGATTAATAATATTATAAATATAAATAATATTATAAATATAATAGATTAATAATATTCTAATTATAGATATAAGATAGTTGAATCATATAATATTTATCTTGACAAGAAATTATCGACGCGATAAAATATGTATCACAAATACAAGGGTTATAGCTCAGTTAGGTAGAGCACCTCGTTTACACGCGCACCAATGTTTTTCTAGTTTGTATTCATTATCATACGATGATATTACTTTTTATTATCCGACGGTAATAACTGACAAAATAAATTTTACTATGTAAAAATCAAAGTAATAATAGAATACACCTTCACTTAAATCTGGTCACTTAAATCTGGTGGCGGAATGATTGTACTCTGTAAAACTGCCTTTTGACAAAAAAACACATAGAAAGGTTTCTAAATTTTTTTTTAAAAAAAGATACATAGAAAGAAGGGTCAGGATTAATCCAAATAAGATGTTAATTCTGATTGGCTTACAAAACCTGAAAAGAGTCTTTTCAAATAAATAATTGGTCCACGCAAGCAGGAATGACATATTCCTTCCAAAAAGTCATTTTTTTAAGACTGAAATCCTCCTGTAGTTTCGGCATCAGCTTGGTTGCCTATATAAATTTGAACAACCTCCTTTCTTCTTCCTGAATCTCACCATTTCTCATTATTAATCAATTTCTTTAGCCTTTTCACCTTTCAAATTCCAGCAATAACCTGATGGCTTCTACCTTTCAACGACGTGCCTCTTCTATGGTTCTAGCAATCGTTTTCTTTGGTTAGTGTTACTCTATTCTATTTCATTTCACTTGTTTGAGTGTTTTGAGTAACGTATAGATTTTGGTTGAATTCTATTCTCTTTGATGAAAATGGAATTTTAAAAGTTTTGAACATTAACATTTGTTAAATCTGCATTATACACGCGGAGATTATATTTTTATTGGATAAATATAAAATACTCGAAATATATATGTGTCATAAATTTAATAATATTTGATGTAAAATGGAAACGTCTCTTTGATGAAAATGGAACTCTAAAAGTTTTGAACACTAACATTGGTTAAATTTGTATTATACACATGAACATTATATTTTTATTGGATAAGCATAAAATATTTGAAATATGTGTCATAAATTTAATATTTGGTGTAATAGCTAATGTAGATAAGAATATTTCACATTTTAAAAAAAAATTACCTACATATGAATGTGTAACATATATTTTGAATTTTCAGACTAAATAATAAACTATAGTAAAAAAGAATGTGAACATTATTATAATATATAATTTTTGAAGAATTACTTTTTTGCCCCCCGATGTTTTTAGGGAGAGAAAATTTATTTATTGACAAGGGTAAAATGGTAAAATGACGTGCGAGAGACAGCACTGTAGCTGTCTCTCCACGTGCCACCAATCATTTTTCATAATTTTTTTATGTTAATTGCTCTTTTAGTTACTATTGGATGCATTTGCGCTTGAGAATGATATTTTAAGTTGATTTCAGCAAAAACTTTGGCTCATTGAACGATGCAAAGGCAAATGTATTATTGATGGGGTGATTTAAATTTATAAACAGGTAGTCTATTTGCATTTTCCATAGCAAAAGAGGAAGCAACTAAGTTGGGAACAGTGATTGGGATAGACCTCGGTACAACATATTCTTGTGTAGGAGTTTACAAGGATGGGCGTGTTGAAATCATAGCCAATGATCAGGGTAATCGAATTACACCATCATGGGTTGCATTTACTGATACTGAGAGATTGATCGTGAGGCTGCAAAAAATCAGGCAGCTGCAAATGCCGAGAGGACAGTCTTTGACGTCAAAAGACTTATTGGAAGAAAGTATGGCATATTTTTCTTTTTATCCATTCCCCATTTTCTGAATATTTTCATGCTTTTGAATGATGTTTTTATCAAACACTAAAAGTGGTGGTTGTGTACAGGTTTGAGGATAAGGAGGTGCAAAAGGATATGAAGCTTGTTCCTTACAAAATTGTTAACAAGGACGGAAAGCCTTATGTTCAAGTCAAGATTAAAGATGGGGAGACCAAGATTTTCAGTCCAGAGGAAATCAGTGCCATGATTCTTTCGAAGATGAAGGAGACAGCTGAAGGTTACCTTGGAAAAAAAATCAAGGATGCTGTTGTCACTGTACCAGGTACAGTGAAAATTTACTCGGAATTCTGTTGCAGTTTTATTGCATTAAGAATTTCAATGTGAGAAATGTGTTTCAGAATTGACTGTTTTTAATTTATACTTGCATATCCTCTGCAGCTTACTTCAATGATGCTCAAAGGCAGGCCACCAAGGATGCTGGTGTCATTGCTGGCCTGAATGTTGCTAGAATTATCAATGAACCAACTGCAGCTGCCATTGCTTACGGTTTAGACAAGAAGGGTGGTGAAAAGAACATTCTTGTCTTTGACCTTGGAGGTGGGACATTTGATGTTAGTGTTTTGACTATTGATAATGGTGTTTTTGAAGTTCTTGCCACAAATGGAAACACTCACCTGGGAGGTGAGATTACTTGCATTAGATTGGCTGTTGGGGTTCTAAGTGAATATTACCTTTTAAGTTTCAATAACAATATTGATTGTTTTCCATCTATAGGTGAGGATTTTGATCAGAGAATTATGGAGTATTTCATCAAGTTGATCAAGAAGAAGCACGGAAAAGACATCAGCAAGGACAACAGAGCTCTTGGAAAGCTTAGGAGAGATTGTGAGCGTGCCAAGAGAGCTTTGAGCAGCCAACATCAAGTTTGTGTTGAGATTGAATCCCTCTTTGATGGTATGGATTTCTCTGAGCCTCTCACCAGAGCTAGGTTCGAAGAGTTGAACAATGATCTATTCAGGAAGACCATGGGACCTGTTAAGAAGGCCATGGAAGATGCTGGTTTGCAGAAGAACTAGATTCATGAAATTGTTCTTGTTGGTGGAAGCACCAGAATTCCCAAGGTTCAACAGCTGCTCAGGGATTATTTTGATGGCAAGGAACCCAACAAGGGTGTGAACCCTGATGAGGCTGTTGCTTATGGTGCTGCTGTTCAAGGAGGAATCTTGAGCGGAGAGGGCGGTGATGAAACAAAAGGTATTGTTTTTTTTCCTCTGTTGTGACAGAAAGGTTCTTTCTTCAAAGTCGTGTTCAAAGTTTTAGTAACAAGGTTAGAAGTTTACTAACTCTGAATTTGATTTGACGGGATCAGATATACTTCTTTTGGATGTGGCTCCTCTTACTCTTGGTATTGAAACTGTTGGTGGGGTGATGACCAAGCTGATTCCTAGAAACACTGTTATTCCAACTAAGAAGTCTCAAGTTTTCTCTACCTACCAAGATCAACAAACAACTGTCACTATTCAGGTATACAATATTCTCTGGGACAATAACTTACCAAGTTTTGCGGAGAATAGGCAATAAATTATGTTCAGTATTTTAAAATCTATCACAATGATCCGTGAACTTGGTCGTGACAATTTGAATGTGAACTTTTTTGTGTTGTAGGTCTTCGAGGGTGAAAGGAGTCTCACAAAGGACTGCAGGCTGCTTGGGAAGTTTGATTTATCTAGAATTGCCCCAGCACCAAGGTCTTGCTTGATGACTATGTTTAATCGCTCAAATTTTTTTATGTATAAACATTGCTTCTGCTTCACTGTCTAACTAACTTGCCTTGTTTGCGTAAACAGAGGAACTCCCCGGATTGAGGTCACCTTTGAGGTTGATGCCAATGGTATCCTAAATGTGAAGGCTGAAGACAAGGCTTCAGGGAAATCTGAGAAGATCACTATTACAAATGACAAGGGTAGGTTGAGTCAGGAGGAGATTGATAGGATGGTGCGAGAGGCTGAGGAGTTCGCGGAGGATGATAAGAAGGTGAAGGAGAGGATTGATGCCCGTAACAGCTTGGAGACCTATGTTTACAACATGAAGAGCCAGACCAGTGATAAGGACAAGCTGGCTGATAAACTGGAGTCAGATGAGAAAGACAAAATTGAGACAGCAGTTAAGGAAGCCCTCGAATGGTTGGATAACAATCAGAGCGCTGAGAAGGAGGATTATACCGAGAAGCTGAAGGAGGTGGAGGCTGTATGCAATCCAATCATCACTGCTGTTTATCAAAGGACCGGTGGAGCCCCTGGAGGCAGTGCTGATGGAGTAGAAGACTCGAACGACGAGCTTTAAAATGATAGATAATACATAAAAACGATAGATTGTTTTAGTATAATTTCTTGACCTTAGAGTGGCAACTGGAAACACGGAGAGAGGGTTTTACTCCGTATTTCCATTTGCTTTCCTGTCATTCAATTTTGAGCTTAAGTGTATTTTAGAGATGTACAGTATGCCATTATAAATTGGGAAGAGATTTACATTATTTGTCCTCATTCTACAACCTATTTCCCCAGCTTCTTATTACAGTCAGTAGTTATTACAGTTATTAAATCTATTAACTATAGCTATTGTCTTGTTTCTTGAGAGATTAAGATTGAATGAACACTGCTGTAACAAGTCTCTACTCTCAATGCAATCAACATAATAATAAACTCAATTATTACAATAAACCAAAGATGTAAACTAAGTCTATGATCAATCATTGCATGAATGACAAGCATACATTCAATAAAATTACAATTATTGCATGTTATTTAATGTAGCAAGTCAAGCATACATGTTTATAGTATTATCCAAGATGCATCTAGTGTGTTTTGTGCACAAAAGGGGCCATTTTCAAGCATTTCAAACAATTTGGACAGTCCTGAATATGGCCATGTACACGGCCATGTCCCTGGCCGTGTCCCCTTTTTAATTTTAGGCAGAATGCAATATGGCCAGGGACATGGCCGTGTACAGACTGCATACTATCAAAAAATACACCAAAACACACAATTTGAAGTTACAACACTTTCAACAAAGGCCACAACACTTGTACCTATTTAAATGCTCAATTACAACACTTGTAATTCATATTTTTAGCATGCAAAATAACACTAAATGATCACAACACTTGCAACCATTAACATGCTTAATCACCATATTTACAACTCTTGCAAATATCAACATGAATAATCAGAACACTTGTAATTATCAATATTTTTAGTATGTAAATCATGTGATAGATGACTCTGATAGCACTTGAAGGAAAGTGTGATCATGTAGTAATTAAAAGTGTGAAATTTTAAAATTTTTGATTGCATGCAATACTTGCATCACACATGAACCACATCCATGCCCATAGATCATATCACATGGCAAATACATAGCTAAACATGCATCTAAGACAACATGATACATCAACAAACAACTAAGTCATGCATTCACAATACAAGACCTAGCAATTAAGGGTTTAGTAACACTTACAAAACTCTAAGTTGGTAGCATGCTTGATAAGCTTTAGTTGATGTTGATTTACAATCACTACTAGAAAACAGGATTTTATCGACGGATTTCGTCGTTACCGACGGATTGCCGACGGATTCTGGTCTGTCGGCAAAATGCTCGTCGCTAATTTTTACCGACGGATTTTCAAAATCCGTCAGTAAATTAGCGACGGATTGGAATCCGTTGGTAATTACCGATGGATTAAATCCGTTGGTAATTTTGGGAGGGTTTTTTTTTTTATTAAATAATAATAGTAGTATAATTATTTATTAGATTTTTAATATGATTGTGACTGTTGTAAATTGTATAAACATTAATTATAATTTAAATAGAAATTATAACCGTATTAAAAAAAATATAAATAAATATATTTGAAACATAAAATAACATGACAATAAAATAATAATATAGAAATAAACGTACAATTTATCAATTATTTCAAAAATATGTTACATAAACAGTGTGAAAACCTACTGGTCCGCTAAATCTATAGTATGATCTGGACCAATATCACCCTCAGCATCTGAAGGAGCTGTGTGTGAAGGTGGAGAAGGAGATAGCGGAGGAATTGGAGGTCGCATACCAGAACTGTGGGCCCACCTCGTCAAAGTTTCTAGCTCGCGCCGGAATGCGCTAACCTGGTCATCATACTCACGGTGAATCTTAGAGTGAAGCTCAGAGTGAAGCTCAGAGCGGAGCTCAACTCGAACAACAGCTAATCTACTCTGCACAGACCTCTCAACCGCATCATTAAAAGCGTCCTAAGAAGGAAACATGTCCTGCCTCGAGGATGTCGCACCAGTAGTGCCCAAACTGCTCGCATAGTATGTCGACACTGACGATCCAACACCATAAACTCGTTGTTTCTGTACTCCATCAGATGCTTGAAGAAAAATCCAGTTCTCATCAACTTCAAGTGGCTATCCTCCCTCCTCTGCTGGTTGCGAAGCAGCAGCCATGATCTCTTCGAAACACGCCTAAATCAAGTGACAAAAATCAAATACATTATCATATTATGTAATATGTGCAAAAACTAATTACACATGTACACTATTTATTTATGACCACTGAATATAATATAATACCCAGTGAAAAAATATTCATACTTACATTAACTGTCTCCGATCTCTTATCAATAAATTTGCTTCTATCTGACTTCCTGGTGTGGGTGGCCTTGAACAATTTATGTGCGCTTGGTCGTACTCCATCCTGCTCAGTCTGCATATTATTTAGGGTTTTAAAAAATTAATAATATATTATATTATTATAAATAAATATGAAGAATATAATGAAATAATTAATATTAATACATTAATATAGTTCACCGTAGCATGCATTATCAAACAACACTTAATTACCTATTTATTGCATATTATTTTTAACATTGAATATTTCGTACGTACCATAGCTCGCTCATGGTCACGCATAGATCTAGACCCTCCTATGTGCTTCGAAGGACCTGTACCTGGACCGGCTTTTTCAGTTAGCTGATTTTTGTTGGCTTGGGTACGCTTCTGAACGTAAGTTTGCTACGACCATTTTTCTTGCCAAGCTCTCCACACATCATCAGATATCGACTGGTCCTGTTTGTTCGATGTTCTGTATGTGCATAAATTGTCTTTATACTGACCTACACATTATATTTCCCACACTGTCTTTGCGTTAGGAGTATCCCACCTGAAAAATTTCTGCACTCAAAGCACTGTTAAGTTGCGTTTTAAAACATGATCTCACTATATCCATATCAATGTTCAAATGAAATAATAAAAACTTGATAACAATTTTGAGTTTAAAAGAACATTCTTGACCTTAAACTCCTCCCAGTAGAAGTCAATCTGCTCCTGAGTTAGTGCTGCCCATTGCCACCCTTCTGCGAACCAACATTTTTTGCAGATGCTGGTGCAAACCCTTGAAACTTTGCCACCTGGGTCTAATCGATTTTTCCTGCATTTATGTTACAACATAAATAATATTGTTCTGAAATAATTGTGAATACAATTTTGTTCTCTAATAAACTTAAAATATATCATTTACATGCACTATTCAGACAGATATAAAAACTAAACCTTAACTTACTGTAGCAAACATAAAAATTCATACAACTACATTGACTTGTATAAATACTTTTATTTTCAACAATATTTGCACATTTAAGATTATAAAACGTTCATACAATTGCAATTAATATCACATTAAAACCCTTCAGTCAAGTACTTGAATTTAAATTGTACTTTTCTGTATCAATCTTTACAAATATGCGATCCTCAGGATGAGTGGGCTATACTTCTTCCTCCGCCTCATCTAGGTCCTCTTCCTCTGATGGGTAATGCTGCTCTGGGGGATGTGCAGATGAACATGAGGGTGCCACGGCACTAGATGACGATGCCCCAATGGCTGCAGATGGTGAACTATGATGA
>CATIWO010263958.1:0-40609 GCA_949673435.1 Macaranga tanarius | reverse complement strand
ATGTTGATAGTATATTGTTCATTATACATGTTTAGCTATGTAAGAGTGCATGTGATATGATCTATGGGCATGAAAGTGTTTTGTGTTTGATGCAAATGTTGCATGCAATGAAAATTTTTAAATTCCGCATTTTCATTGTTCCTCTACACACACTTTCCTTCATTAACTGATTGAGAAGGAATTTGTCCCTCACTGATCATGAGAAAGATATCTATGGGCCTCTCGATAAGTTAGACTGAATATAAATGAATGGCCATGCTAAAATTAATTGATAAAGAGTTATCAATTTTAGTCTACTTAAGATTGATAAATAATGTGATTAAATTATATAAGGATGATATAAACCATAGCTTATGTTCAATTGAAGATATCGTGTGACAAAAAGACTGTAATATTTATTGTGAAATAGGTTATGTTAGATTACCGACCTTCACATGACTTAGGTAGTCATAATATCTTGCTAGAGACCACTTATGACTTGTGGGCTACAAATGAGATTTCAGGTCTACTACCAACGTTGTGTGAGCCTACAGGGTCGCACACTTAAAATAAGCCCGAAACAGATATTGGGTATATCTACCCAATAAGGTAGTTTTCTCTCTTTATATATATTTAGATTTATTTATGATAATAGCTACCATAACTAAATTTGAATTTGAATTAAATCCTATATATATATATATATATATATATATGTTTTTGGTATATAAATAAAATCCTTTTTAAAGGAAAGTGAATATTCATATACCAAAATTGTTTTAGTAAGTGGGAGGTTAGTAAAGCCCTAATTGATGTGTATATATATATATATATCCTTTTAGGGTTTTCTATTATATTCATGTTTTTTATATTTTTGTTCTTTTAAGAAAAGAAAAATACAGAGAGAAAATTGTGAGAAAGGTGCTAGCACACCAGCACGGCTTTGGGCATCCAGTTCTTGTGGATACCAATAGAGGATGTGGCTCTAATAGCAATATCTAAATCTGAGAGAACATACAAAAGGCTTGAGGTAGGGTGTCACCGAAGTGAACCCCCTCTCATCCTTCTAACAGTCTCGCCTTTGTGATCATCTTGGTGAGATTCTGGAACCAATTCCATTAATTTAATTGAATTACATAGATCCTATGAGGGTTTTAAGTGTTTAAATTTTTATATCCGCTGCACATTTGTAACATGAAACCCCAACAGCTTTTGTGTTTCGTGCCTTGGTTTAACCTTAGGAAGCTTTGGGATAAAAAGTCAAACATTAATCAAACGACTTTTTTCGAGGTCAAAACTGAGTTCCTAAGACCAAATTTCAATCTGAAACTATCTTCTAAAATTATTGTACGTATGTGGGTACCGTTTAGTAAAAAGTCAAATTTTTGACCTCCGACGGTCAAAGTGGGTCCCACACCTTGCCATGGCATCATTCTTGTATAATAAAATATAGCTTAATTTCCAAGATTGATAATCAAGTAAGAAATATTCCATTTTGGAATATTCTATGCCAAGTGTCAAGCTTAAGAGTTATTTAGTACTCCCTCCGTTCTATTCCAATTGTCGTTTTAGAAAATAAAATTTGTTCCACTTCAAGTGATGTTTTGAGACTACTAATAAAAAATAAATGCTTCTTTCAACTTTACCCTTATATTGGTTTTAATGTAAATCTTAGTTTTAGAAAAAAAGTATTAACTTCTAGTCTTTTTAAGATTAGAGTATTTGTAATTAATAACTTTTAGTTTTTCTAAAAGAGGGTAATGTAGTCATTTGCACCTATAATTATGTCTATTAAATAGGATTCTTAATCTTTGTGAAACAACCTTAAACGACAATTGGAATGGAACGGAGGGAGTATATACTATTACATAATCACCCTTTTAATAAACCTTTTTATTACCTAAATGCTACAACCTCAATTTGTCTATAAATAGTTAGTCTTAGGTATAAAAAAAAAGGCTCCTTTTAGTGTTTTTTGAAGTGTGTGCAACCATTAAGAAAATCAAAAATCCTCTAATATACATTAAATAAACCATTTCTCTACTTCCTAATCTATTCTTCAATCATTCTCTATATCTAGAAGCTCCTAATCCACCATAAAAAAAATCCGCTTTTTCTTCATCTTATTTCTTATTTTAGAGCCTAAATCATCCAAAACACACTAAAATAAATCAAAATCAAACCAAATTAATCCTATTTATTAAACACTTTTTCAATTTTAATCTCAATTTCATATTCTTGGTGAGTTTTCAAGCCATTTCTAAGGTTAATCTCTTTCAAAAATACCTAATTCATCTACTGGAGTCTCTGGTCTTGTGTGTGGAGCCTTGATTTTCAAGAATTCAAATCAAAAGCATAAAATTGGAGCCCAATGATGAACAACCGGTCGATTGTTCATATTGATGGTCGGTTGTTCATCAGTTCTGACTGGCCATTCAGAAGACCAAACTGGTTGTCCAAAGCTATTCACCATTATTTTGATGTTTTTATTCAAAAGGACTCTAAGGATGGCTTCTAAGGTCATTAAAACCTTAAGATTCATTGAGAGATTTAATAAATAGTGACTTATAGAGCCCAAAATGATTGAACTTCGCTCTAAAGCTTTGGTTTTTACTTTAAAACTTCAAATTATTCTTTTAAATCTTGATTTTCACTTACTTATTGATGTTTTTAAAGTTTGCTTTTTTATTTTAATAAATCAGTTACTTTAATTTATTGTTTTCGAGTTTTTTTTAAAGTAATAAATTTGATTATATTGTGTGTGCTTGGTTAATACTAACCTAATGTATTTGCTTTGATTACTTTTGTTGCTTGCATTCATGCATCATAAGTTGCATTTTTACTTGCTTGATTGTATATCATGTGAATGATGCATATCACTACCATGTGCTTGAAGTATTTTTAGATCAATTAAGGTCAATTATATGCACCCCGTCTTGCATCACTTGCATACTTATATGTATCCCGAATTTGCATCACTTTGCATGTATCCTGAATTGCATTATGCATCATATGCACCTTGCATGCATCCTAAAATTATTTTGTTGTGTGTATCATGCATTGCATTAAGCATTTTTGCATTTTTTGAATTTTATATATTGTTCAAGCTCTTAATCTTTCAAGTTAACTTACTGACTTCTGCTAAATATTTACTTTTATTTCCAAGCTTATTACTAATATTCACTAACTTTATGATTATTATTGTGTACTTGTGCTAACATGTACTAACCTTTTTTTTTTGCTATTTTCCTTTTTAACCCTATTTTTTAAACAAGTTTAGTATCTGAAACATAAAGAAGTAATCTCTCATTGAATGAGATCACTCCATCAAGGTTATGAAATATACTCCTAATGCTAAAAGTGGTGGATTAAAAGGATCATTGCAATGATAAGATGAGGGGTAACTATATGTTCAAGTTACTAAATTCTACACTTATTTCAAAAACAACCATTTTGCATAAATCTTTCCAAATTTGTTCTTACTTTTAAAATTCTCTATTTCTCTTCAACATTTTTCACTATTTTTTATTTTAAACCATTATTTTATTTTACAAATAAGCACTTTTTTTCGAAAGGTCCTAATATAAGGCCAAAGATCCCAAAATAAAGGCAAATGAAGAAGAGGTGTTGAATGAAGAGATTAGCCATATTCTTTTTTACTATTTATTTATGCCTTTTACATTTTTGTGCATATTACCATAATTTTATTGTGTTATGTACATAGATTTCCATGTATACCATTTTATGCTTGATTTTGTATGTTTACATGATCATTATGTTATATGCATGATTATTTATATTTTTGTGTGCATTTATTCAATGTTTTTAGTTAGTTTGGGATATTATATGTATGATTTGATATGATATGCTATCATATGCCATGTTTTACCATGTTTAGTATACTATTCATACCATGACTCATCATATCTTAAGTTTTTGTCATGACATAATTTACCATGCTTTACATTTTAAATATGATATGTTGCTAGCATTTATACTATGATCATGCATATATATATCATGTTATCTTTTTAATGACATACCATATGTATATACTATATCATGCTTTATATTGCTACTATTTTATATGTTGTTTTTGCCATATTCATGCTATTCCTTGCCATGTTACATATCCTGTTTTGCAATGTACATGTATTTCCTTTTGCCATGCTATAATGCCATATTTATATGCATTGCATATCATCTTATGCCATGTTCATGCATCTTGTATACTATTATTATGTGCATGTGTGGATATATTGTGTTTACATTTGTATGTATTGGTTGGTTTTAAGTTATATACATTTCGAATAAACATCATGTCACATAGTAGGACCGGTAATGCTCAGCATTCGGACGGTATAGAGATGTCTTGTGTTATATGAGCTTGCTCCTATTAACATCATATCCAAACCCAAATGTCTTATCCATGGGCAAATTTAGTTCCAAGCAAGAGATCGAGTTTGCCTAGTCTCTAACCAAATAATTTCTCTAGTGATACCGAGTGGCGACTCCTCTTTTCTCCTTGATGGATTTAAAGTTGTAAGTGCTTTTTAAGCCATCCTTAGGCTCTTCTAGTACTCCCCTCCTATCCCTCTATTTTCCTATAACAAGAAAAAAGGAATAGTGAATGAAATTGGTATCGAGTTGACGTGCTGACGTCAACACTTTCCTCTTTTACTAATCATTCATTCATAGAAGTCCATTAGAGTTATATTTTTATAAATTTCTTTCTCCTTCATAATAATTGTGCAATACCATATATAATGTTAATAACTATAAGAAAATACTATTATTTTATAATTGTGATCATTTATAATATTTATTATAATCTTTCTTGATGTTTACAATATCATTTCGGTCCTAATTTATGTCAAAGCATACTATTTTCTAAATATTATTTTAATAATTGTAGAAAAATTTTAGATATTAAATAAAAATATAATAGAAATTTCAATAGATTGGTGAAACTTATGTTAAAATATTACTTTCACGAAAATGAGTATAAGTATATTATATCTTTATATAAAAATCATTTCTAAATTATAATTTCTACTATATTTCTTTCACTTATCTTATTTTCTGAAGAAATTAAAACTATTTTAGGTTTTTAGCGTTGTTAAATAAAAAAAAATAAGAGAGAGAAGCAAAAGAAGAGTGTGGAGAATTTAATTGATAGAATGAGTAGTTCCACCTTCACAATAAAGAAAGCTACCTCAATTTAAAAGTGGGGGTTGTTTGTATTGAAATGAACAATCGTTTATAAAAGGGTTTAAATTACAAGTTCTCATAAATTTTGTGCTTAATTGATCCAAAAAATACATTAAGAGCAAATATGAACTTCAAACTAAACACTAAGGGAAAAAATACATCTTTACCTAATTAAATAATAACACATAACTAGAAATCAACTTGAAATATATCCAAAATAAAAATACATCAAACTCTCCTACATTTAGACTTTTACTTGTCCTCAAGTAAAGAAAACCTTATTGAAGTTACAAATCAAACATATTAATGAATTTTAACATAGTATAACCATCATACTTTAAACTTAACATAATTTTATAAGTTAAAACAAAAGATAAAAGCTAAGAAAAAGAATAATATATTACCAAGTTATTATACTTATCAATGGAATGCATGAAAAATCCATAAAATAGAACTCATAGAAAATAAGAAAATTTAAAGTAATTTTAAATGGTAGAAAAGTCTTAAATTTTAAAAATACTAACTAGCTAATTTATTTTGTAAATTTAGGAGTAAATGCACCCTTCTTAAGAAAGTAATTTTTGTCCATTTAGAATTTGAAATTTAAATTTTTCAATAAAAATATAGCACTTAAGTACCCTTGAATTACTCATACTTCAGTACAACGAAATACTAATAATTTCTTATTTTTGATAATGCACTTTGCATGCTTATTAGGTACTTTCTACGATGACTCAAAAATTCAAAGAAAAATCTAATACTTAAAATCATTCAAATCATATAAATTCTTTACAAAATAGTATTTCATAAACTTTTTACTAACTCAAAAGAGAAGTATTTATTAAAACTTATTAACAATTTGATTCTTAACAATTACCTAAAGGTTTAAAATATAAGAACAATGTTAAATAAAATTTGTGTATGATTACAGTTAAAAAAATTATAACTCAGTATATCTAATTTAAAAAGTTAATAAGTGCAAAAATTCAAGTGGAGAAATATTTGGAGTTAAAATCTAAAAAAATTACATAATATTATTAAACTAAAGGCAAATTACAAAAAAAAAAAAAAAATCATGAACTTTAGCACTTTTAGCAAATTCGACATGTCTTTTTAATTTTAGCAACATTAACTTTTTAATTTTTACAATTTCAAGCAATGACTGAAAATTCAGCCAAATTTTACTGACATGACAACCATAATAATTTAAGTGGTCTATGTAGACGACACTTCAAAATGCATCATTTTAATTATTTGCAAAAAAAAAAAAAAAAAAATGCACGACCTTTCACTTTTTTTTTTTTTGTAATTTTATCACAACCTATTAATTATTTTGACAAATTGATACGTAATTTTTTATTTTTTTGTTTAATTTATATTTTTCCAATTGATACATGTAAAATGAATATTGAAGTAATAAGAATGCAAAAAAAAAAAAAAATTAATTAAAATTTATTATTTTTATTACTTTTTTAAAAAAAACAAAAATTTAATTGATATATTCATATTTTTGTTAGTTTGATTTAAATTATTATTTTGAAAATAATTTGATTTAAATATTTATATTAGGCAAAAGGTACAAAAAAATTCTTTAACTGTCATGAAAAGATCACTTAGCACCATAAACTAAAAAACTACATTGAAACTCATAAAAACTCTTAAAAGTGATTCAAATAGACCCCTTTTTATTAACGTTTACTTAACATAGGTAAATTTTTAATTTTTGGAACTATAAAAGATACAAAAAAGCCCTTAATTTTTAATTTTAGTGTTATTAGACCCTAAATATTTTTAAAAATTAAAATATTTATTTATCTTTTATTAATTGATATTTTATTTTAGAGTGCAAAATTATTTTTAAAAAATTAATCTCTAATATTTTTTAAAAATAATTTGATGGAGATTAATACCATAAACTCTTAAAAGTGATTCAAATAGACCCATAAACTCCCTTCCTCTCTTTCTTAAGCATCACGAAACCCTTAATCTGATGGAGATTAATACTATGGAGATTAAAAAAACTTAGTGAGTAAGTAAGGCACCTAAATTATACCTCATACAAGCCATATTATAATTTATAGTTCCAATTGTGCCTTCTATGTTACTCATCCTCAAATCAAGTGAATACATTTGTTTTATAACAATCACCATAGTTGTATACATTGGCTCATACTCTTCTCCTCCTTCTTGAACTTCTTCTTCTTATAGTTGAAGTGGTGGAGGTTAGAGTCGTTAGACTCTCCTTCGATGTGGTATAAAGGCCTAACTATCTTCATGCCTTTTAAAAGCTCATGTTTATCATCAAGCCATAGTTAATGATTACATCACCCCTTGCATAATTATAAAGGAGCTGATTTATACTAACTACACATACATAGCTATAGCTTGAAGTTTAATAGTTATAATAAGCCATCTCTAGTTTTCTATTATTGAGAATGCACTATGAAATAGCAAGCTCTTAGGAACTCACTACCCTGTCACTCTCATCTACCCTTTTTCTATATTAAACCTTACTCAACTCACTCATTATGGTGTGTTTTAATCATATTTCAAATGTAACTTGAGGCTAAAAACTTTCAAAAACATTTCCTTTATCTTCTAAAAGCTTTAGTTGAGGATCTTAGGTCCATTCTTCTTGATTTTTAAGCCAAAACAAGGCCTATTTTAGGCTTTAAGAGGAACAGTTAACTTACTATTCTTATTTTGGCCAGCTATTCATGGCCCATAATTGGCCATTTTGTTTTATTAAGGCTAGCTATTTTTAGTGCAAATTTGGATACTGAGAATAGAAACCCCCCCCCCCCCCCCCCCTCTTTTATTTCACTAATTTTTGTCCAAAATAACCCTAAGGATGGGTTTAGAGGTCACTTGCACACATTGTGGAGTGATTTTGCTTTGCCAAAACAACCTCAAAACCATAGGATGACTAGTTTTTATTATCACTTTTAAACCTTTATGTTCTTTATTTTAACTTTAATTTCATGCATCCCATTCATTTCATTTTAATATTACAAGTCATCAATCAATTTTAAGCATTCTAATTGATTTTGGTTTATAAATAAAGACTTGTAACATTCCTTTCCTCCTTTATGCTTTATGTGTGCTTTCTTTTATTTGTGTGCATTAATTACATCTAGTGCTTATTTGTGATTCTTATGCTTATTTATAATTACTTTCATTCATTTGCATCTTCATGTATATAATTGCATTAACTTTTGCTTACTTGCATATCACCATCATTTGTGCTACTCAATCTTTAGATTATTTAGTTGTATAGGCATTATGTGCAAGAAAAAATTCACTAGTAGCTTTGCATTTGTGTGTATCCTGAAGTTATATTCATATTGTGTGTATCCCAAATTGCATCATGCATCTCCTTAAACTTTATGTTGCATGAATCATGCATTTGCATTGCATATTATTTGGCATTTTATATATCTTTGTTATGATGTTTTTTGTTGTTTATTATTGCACTAACCTATATTGATTGTCTAAGCCTTAAACTTGAAGCAACAAGCATGGAGCATTAAAGAAAATCAAAGGCAATTTTAGGAGATTTCAAAAAATCTTACAGTGTTTGTGTCATTAGGGAAAGGTTCCAGGAGAATCATGAAACATAAGGTGCACATGTTACTTAACTGTTAGCTAAAATTAATTTTCAATGGGAAATTGCATGTTGATAGTTTTTCAAAAACACAGACAAGTGTTCTCTTCAAAAAGTAAATATTTTTGAAAGGTTTTCTTCACATATAAGATTTTTTGTATAAGAATTCTCTCATGGGAAAGGTTCTGTGCAACGATTTTGTACATATACAATGATTCTCTCCAGCAAGGGTTCTCTATTCTAAAATTTATAATTCAAAAAAGAGAATTTCTAATAATGATCTTGTTGATATCAAGATTAGTAAAAAGGTCGGACATTTATTCATATAAATAGGCTTTCATAAGCCATTTATATATAGGAAGGCATTGTTTGTGCCAATATTTAATTACAATAAAGTCCAAGGCCTAAATCCAAATCTAGGTCTAAATTTCCTAATTGATCTAATTAACTTAGTTCGATAAATGGTAAGTTGAATTAATGTTAGTGAAATAGTGGGCAATTATGGAGAAGTTGCTGAAGGTTACTACTTAGTGGAGAAATAAGGAGAAATACATTAAGAATGAAGAAGTGGAGCTATGTAGTGGAGATCTAATTAAGGGACAGTTATTATCGTGAAGATTTTTAAGCTGAGCTTTCTACAAAAGATGACAGAACTCTAGACACAACAATAGCCAATCATTAAAAGACAACCAATTCACACAACATAATTCCAAACACAGAGACAATCTTCAATAATAATCAACTAGCTTTTCAATTTAATTTTGTATTCCCTATTTATGCTTTTGTATATTCAAACTTTAGTTCTTTCAATTAAGTTCTACAATTCTCCCTTTCAATTCTGCTTAAATTTTTAGCTTTCATTTACGTTTTCTTATTGGCAATTTCAGTATTAAATTTAATTAGCTATCTTATTCACAGCTAATTTAGGAACCTTTGTAGGTTTAGGTCCCTTGACCTACCAACAATTATTTGTTAGAAGTTACATCTTTAAAATTGGTGAACCTCAAATCACCTGGCACATTTGACAAATTACTATTTTAAGGGCCAGAGACGAACAATCGTTATCTGAAATTTGATTTTAACGGTTTAAAATTTTGGGTCAATTATCAATTTGCTATTTATATAAATGAGTAAAATTAGTCATTTTTATTAAAACTTTATAATTAGGTTATATATATTTTTAAAATAATTATCAATTTTATTTGTTAGTTAACAATTGAAAATAATTTTTTTTAATTATAAGACTTAATTGTACTGAAAATAAAAGTTATAGAATTTAATTGCACTTACAAAAATGCTCAATGTCTAATTTTGAAAAAAAAAAAAAGTTCCGATTTGGCTCAAAAAGCGAAAAGGTTCAATGTGAAATTAGAGCAAAATATTAGGGTTCAATTTACACCTTTAGCCGGCAAAATTTTGATGATGTGGCGACTAAAGAAAAAATATTCAAAAAATGTTCGCCACATTATTTTTCATCTCAATTAAAATAATATAGGATTAATGCATATATGGTCACGAAACTTTGATTTTGTTTCAGTTTAGATACTCAATTTCAGTTTATATCTTGAAATACCAAATATTCTATTTAAACTAAAATTATAATTTAATCAATTCTAATTTTATAAGCAATTAATTTATTCTAATCATATAGATATTTAACTTTTTAATACTTTTAATATACATATAATTTAGATATATTTTATATTTAAAAAATTATAATATTAATGTATATAATTTTCAAAAAAATTAGTTTCTTAAATTAATAAAAATTAAGAAACTTTTCTTAAAATATATAAATATATATGTACTCTTAAACTTAAACTATTAATAAAATAAAACTGTAAAGTTTAGTAATAAAATCTCATTAAATGGATAAAATTACTAAATTTTGTGTTTATATAAAAATAAATTTAAGAGACTTAAACATATGTTGTACCTTTTAAAATAAGTTTAGAGACTATAAATAAACATTCTATTTATATTTTATTAATAACAAATGTTATATTTAAATTAAAATTAAAATTAAATGCACATATAATATTATTATTTAAATATCATTTATCATGAAGTAAATTAAAATTAGATGGTTCATAAATACTTAAATAGAACATTTAGTACTAAAAAATATAAATTGAAACTGATTAAATAAGTTGAAATAAAATTAACGTTTGATAACCATATATGCATTTAATTCTATATTAATTTAATTGAGGTGAAAAATGTCGGGTGAATATTCATGTATTATTCTTTCATTGGTTGCCACATTATCAAAATTCCACCAAGTGACTTACCGGTGAAATCTAAATAGAAGTTTGGTAATTAAAAATAAAAATAAAAAATTTGGCGTCCAAATGGCAATAAAGCGAAATTTCAGATATCACAAGTATATTTATTATTCAAATTATTATACAACATATTTTCAACAGTTTTTAACATAGATATTTCTCTCTTCCAAAAAACAAAAAACTTCTATATATTATTTTTTTAATTATAATTGTAATTAATTATTCAATAATAAAATTTTAACTAATTTAATTTTAATTATATCTTACTAAATTATAATAAAATATGCTATTTAGATGGTTTATATTTAGTAAAATAAAAGTTAATTACAAATTTTAATTAAAATAAATAAACATAACTTCAATTACGTTAGAATTAAAATTTAATTTATTTTTTAATTTTATGTACTATTTATTCAAATTATGATTGTCATTAATCATTAGATAATAAAAAAAAACATAATTAACTGATTTTAATTTTTTTTCTTATTAAACTTTAATAAAACTTCTAAAAATGTACAATTTAGTTGGTTTATTTTAGGTAGAATAGAAGTTGACCTAATTAAAAAAGAAAAAATTAATCTAAGTTAAGTTATACGTAAAATTTTATTTAATTTAACTTTGCTTAGTTAATGACTAAATCATATAATTTTTATACAATACTAAATAACGATTAAAAAACTTCTAAAAATGTACAATTTAGTTGGTTTATGTTAGGTAGAATAGAAGTTGACGTAATTAAAAAAGAAAAATAATATAAGTTATGTTATGTGTAAAATTTTATGTAATTTAACTTCACTTAGTTAATGACTAATTATATAATTTTCATACAATAATAAATAAAGATATTTAAGTAAGTTTTCATGTTTAATTATAGTTAATTTAATTTTAGTTAGAAATGATTAAATTATATAATTCTTATATACTAATAAATGAATTAATTTTAATAAATTTGTTTGTTCACTTCATGCATTTTATGTTCTATTATTTGACCACATGATTTATACGTGATAGAAATTATTACTCCTGATAATATATAAAAAAAATATTATTTGGGTATGTTATTATTATTAGTGGTATTATTAGTAACTATGATTTACAACATATACAATTTATTTTAACTTTTTCTTCTAATACATTTTTTTATATATTTGTCGCTTTAACATTAATGTGTTCATTTTTTTAAATATAAATTACTAGATGTAACTAAAAAAATTAATAAGAGTTTTTATCTACATCCTCTTATTAAAAAATTCTAATATTTTTTTAAAATAACATAAGACAACTGAAAAAAATATCAAAGTTTCTCTTCAATAAAATATCCATATCCAACTTATAATGTACGTTTTGAAGAAATTTAATTTTATTATAATATTTTTAATTAATAACTAAGATTAATTAAAACTTTAATCTTATTATTGATTAATAACTAAGATTAATTATAACCTTAATCTTATCTATATAGCAATACCATATTACAACTTTGTACATCACTTTTTCAACTATTTTAGCTTTAATATTTTTCTCTAATCTAATTTTTCTTTTTGAAAATTCATAATTGATTGTAAGATACCAAAAAAAAAAAAAAATTTTAATTAATTAATTAATTTAAAATTAAAGTTTTATTAAATTTTAATAAGAATTCTAAAAATACCATTTGGTTTGGTTCATGATAAGATTTCTGAAAACTTTAATTCACCTAGTTTTGCACAGACTTAAACCACCACCCCGCCCGCTCCGCCCTACCCAAATTCACAAGTTATGGCAGATCCGGCGACTGATATATAGCCAAAATGAATTTATATAATACAGCTTTCAGATCACTTCTTGGACTTTGCCTTGAATATATGCTCCTTGTAGTATTTGAGCTCCCTAATGCTTTCTCTAATATCATCCATGGCTCTATGCTTGTTTTCCTTTGATGGGGCTTTCTTCTGATCTGCATGAGTAAGGATCATTTCACGACCAAACTAATTTTAGAACAATCGTGTAGGACGACGGACCCACAGATGCATAAGTAAATATGATGTCCGTCGCGGTAATTATACAATTCTAAAAATGGTCTAATTAACGAAAAAAAATTTCAAAGTTTACATCTTTTAATAATTTTAGCCATTTCTTTTACAATTTATAATTTATAAAGATCCTAAATTTTACACTTTTTAACAACTTTCCCATGTTTTTTTAACATTTTCAATTTCAGTAATAGACTATATTTCTTTTATCAAATTTAACATCCAATAAAAGGTTATGATAGTTAATATCTAGGCTTATTTGTAAAAAAAATCCAAACGTTTACAACTTTTTGCAATTTAATCACAACCTTTTAATTTTTGCAATTATGTCCTAATTTTCAAATTTTTTTGCAATATTAACATATTAATGAATTTGGTTAAATAAATTAATTCATTAATGTTTTGCAATAAGACTTATTTGGGTCCACTGGGAAATGAAGTGTAATGTCACCAACACAAAGAGTGGACCCCAATAAGTTTTATTGCAAAACATTAATGAATTAATTTATTTGACCAAATTCATTAATGTGTTAATATTGCAAAAAAAATTAAAAATTGGGACATAATTGCAAAAATTAAAAGGTTGGAATAAAATTGCAAAAAGCTGTAAACGTTTGGATTTTTTTCACAAATAAGCCTAATATCTATATTCCATGGCAGTTCCCTTTAATTTAAAAAAAAAAAAAAAAAACAAATAAATTGAATAAATTAGCAAAAAAAATTTCCTTGAAATACACTATTTTAAAGTAGAGAAAAATATATTTTAGTGCCACATAAACAATTATAAACATGACACTACTAAAAGCCACAGTTTCAAAACAGCATTTTTTTCATTTCTAAATTATAATAATCCGTTGCTGATTGAATTAGCAATGGATCTGGAAATGAAAAATTTGCAGTTCATCATCGCTCATTGCTAATCAAAATAGCAACACAATTTAAACTCTATTGCTAGTTAGAAACAGAATTAACAACACATTTTAATTCGTTTCTAAATTTAAAATACCTTTCATCACTTCAAAAAAGTATATTTTAAGAACTTTTTGTCAACTCACTAAATTCTTTTTCTTTTTTAGTTAAAATGAGTTTTGGTATCATATCAATGCTAAACCACCACAACATTTTATCATATGCAAAATTTGCTAAAATAAACAGTTTAATACTAAAATTGAAAATTTAAAAAAATGGTAAAATTATTTTTTAAAAATATAAAGTTTAAGAATTTTTGTAAATTGTTAAAAAAATGCTAAAATTGCTAAAAAAATTATACTTTCAGGATTTTTTTTAGTAACTATGCCTTTCTAAAATAATGCATAATAAAAAGCTCTTGGTCTCCGAATCTTAGGGTAGAAGTGCAAACTATCTTCCTAAACATATTTGGACGAACTAGCATCAGGTTCCTGTTCTTTTGGGTGAGGGAAAAGGCTTGTTTTTGCCCCGACTGTTTATAGTGAGGAGCAGATTTGCCCTCAAAATTTTGGCTAATTTATACTAAAAAATTGAAAAACCAAGCATTTGAGCCCCTCATTTTATGACAATGTTTTCCCATTAAATAAAATCCCGCTGACATCGATGAGAGTGGGGCCCAAAATCAGAGAAAACTCTTTGTTTATGCAAAATAAAAGTATATACACACACACACACACACACACACCAAAGTTTAAAATAACCCTAGCACCACCCCCCCCCCCCCCCCCCCCCCAAAAAAAAAGCCTTCTATTACTTTGAGCAAAATAGAGTGCAGGAGAGATAAATTGGGACTGACAGGACATTGCTTGTGTTGTAAGGTGATTTTGGTGAGATGTAAGCAGCAACTAGACCTCTACAGATCAAGCTAGAGGCCCAGGGAATATTAATCTCCTTCATGGCAGGCTTTTTCTCACCCTTATAGCAGTCAAGCATCTCCTACCAACCCACCCAATCCAACCCGTGATGTACAGGAACAAGATTTTCTGGAGTGATAAACTCACCCTGATGACACTAGTCACCACTCACTATCAAATGAGGAAGCCCATCTGACACAGATAGCAACCCCTTGCTTTCCATAGTTATCAAATTTGCGTTTGTCTTCTCCATTGTTTCACTTTAGTGACAATTTCAGTTTCTTGATTTGTTGTTTTTCTTCAGCAAACTGTTTTGACCACATGCTTGGAGTCAAGCCATGGCTGGAAGTGGAGCTGATGGGAGAAAGGAAGAGAGTGCTAATGCTGCAGATAATGCTTGAAGGGGCAGTTTAAGGGAGTCTCTCTTGGGTTAATGGGTTTGAGAAGCTCAGCATACAATCACGGATGATCTTGGGGTTAATAAAGAGCCAAGGTTTTTTTTTTTTTTAATTTGAAATATGAGAATAATTAAGTGGGGCCTAATTGTTAAATCAACAAGTTGAAACCTCAGTTAAAACTTCTGTCACAATCAGGGGCTCAAATAAATGGTTTTTTAAATTTTTGCATATAAATAAGCCAAAACTTTGATAGCAAATCTACTCCTCGCTATCAACATTGGGGGCAAACATGGCCCTTTTCCCTTTGGGTGATCTATCCAAAGAAGGGACAAATACAAATACAAATACTCTCATGAGGATTTTCATATCTTTTCATCCAAAAATATCACTTTTCATCCTTATGTTCACAAGACAACCAACATAATGATCCCTCCGTTGTAGGGTTTGGTCAGTTCAGTTTAACAGTCCCAAAAACTGTACTGAACTGAAATTAACTAAATACCGAATCCTTGAATACTACTAACCACATCAAACTAAAAAATTTATTGAACATTTTATTTTTTTAGAATTTTTATATCTTCATCTATTTGTTTAATATTATTTAGAGTATATTTTAATAATAAAATGGCTACAATATTTTAGTTCATAATTCTATTATTTATTTTCTGTAAAATATAATATTTTATAATACATTTTATATGTAAAATAATACAAAAAATATAAGCATATGGTTTATTTCGGTTAACTGAAATTTTTTCATTTAAAACTGAATTGAAATGAATTTATTTCGTTTTCAAAATTTTGTAACTGAACTGAATCAAAATAAATTTCGGTCCAACTCAATTTCACCAAATCCTTATTTGATTTGTTTTTCTTCAGTTTCAATTTTAACCAAACAAATGCTCACCCCTACTTTGTCACGCAAAGCATAAAAAGGTCATCAAAACAATTGCAATGGCTCTAAACTCTTAGACTTTACGACAAATTAATTTTAAATTTTGAACGTGAACGACTACATGTTTTCCTAAGTGAATATAAGAAACTAATCTGTGTATTGTATTTTTTAGTATTTATTTCCGCTTTTTAATATCTGAAAAAAAAAAGTGTTGGTGGTTAACAAATCGAAAAAAATGACAGAAATAATAAAAAAAGTGTGGGCAGTTTGTATCAAAAAAAAATTGATGGTAGTGGAGATGCTAGTGGTGGTAGATAAGGCTGAGCATCGGTCGGTTCAGTCAAAAAACAACTAAAACCGACCAAGGAAGAATTGTGACCGAAACCGAACCGAACCAGAGGAAAACCGAACTTAACCGAACCGACTCGATTCGGTCGGTTAACCGATTTTTTTTAAATAAAATTTTTATTTTTTATTTATTATTTTATAATTTTTTTAAGCTTATTTTTTAATTATATAACTAAAAAAATATTTTTTATTTATAATTTTAATTTTTATATATAATTTTTTCTAATTAATATATTTTATTTAATATTTTTATAATAAATATATATGTGAGTCGGTCGGTTCGGTTATTTTTGGTTTTCTAACTTGAAAACCGAAACCGAACCGAACCAATCGGTTATATATTTTCAAAAACTGAAACCGAACCGAATCGGTTAGTCAGTTTTCGGTTTTTTTTGCTCACCGCTCACCCCTAGTGGTGGAGATGCAGTGATGGTAGAGATACATGGACGATGGATGGTTATCTTTACAGTTAGAGAAAGGTGTTTGATCACTAGTAATTAGGGTATAGAAAAGAGAGTAATGAATTTTCTTTGTTAAGTTCAAAATCAAAAGTGCTTAAATTAATCCCATAAAAAAGTACTTAAGTTAACAATTGACTAATGGAAAATCTCACCGACCAGGACATTATAATATTACAAAACCAAGAGGTTGTTTTGATATTCTTTTTTATGATAAGTGAGGGACTAACCCTCAATACTTTTTTACTATCCATGTTTTCAAGACAAATGAGAAATTAAATAAAACTAGCAAAATTCAAATATAAGGGCATAACGAATTTATGAAAGAATCTTGCACATATATAAAAGCATAGCATTTCAAGGATGAAGCAACCCCATAAATCCATAATTACTCAATCTTGAAAACGGTCTATTGCCTCAAATAGTAATAATAGGTCTCTATTGTCATTCTAAATCTGAAACGCTAACTTGTAACCATGAACAACATGCCAACTTAATATGCATTATTTTAGCATCAGCATTTGATGTGTTTCATGCATATAAGTTTTGTAGTTAGTTACTAAGTTGCATGGCAACAGATACGGCTAAATGGCATTTTCTAAAAATATAGAAAGTGCAAACGTGGGAGAAACGTATTACTATTAAAAATATAAGGATATATAAATTAATATTAAAAATATATATAAGTACAAAATTATATGGAAATATTAAAAATTTTATTTATTACCATCAATCAATTATAATTATAAATTATTTTGTTTAGTTAAGAAAAGTATGAAATCTCTTTTAAATTTATTTTCTTTTTTTATTTAAAAAAAAAAACTATAATAAATGTATTTTCAAGCTGGAAACGTGTTTTCTAATTTTTTTAAATTTGCGGAAATGGCCCCAAAATGTTTCAGAGTTTCCTGAAGTTTCTGACATAGAAATACAAGGAAATGCCTATTAGTTGAAGTGTTTGCGTAACATAGGTTAGTTAAATAAAACTTGGTTTAGGGTAAAAGTATTTCTTTCCAAGGTAAGACGACATTATTTGTTCATCATGTCCTAAGGGATGACCAAGTGGTGCACCAATCAGTAAAAATACTCAATTTATCCATCAATTTTGTGAATATTGACTAACAGCAAACATAAAGCTCCAAATCCCAAGTTAGAATGTCAAGATGTCCGTTTCTCTTACCCTCCCACCAGCAATCCCAAAACAACATGAGAGAAGTTAACTCATACTCAAGTACTAAGGAGGACAATTTTCGCACTACTACTTCAATAATGAACAAATTGTAGGAATACAGCAAATTACAGAAATAAATTTTAGAATCTGCAAGATAATGTAGATATTTACCTTTGGGATACCAGCGAATGCACAAAGCCTTAACACTGCTAACATCAACAACAACATGAGAGAAGAGACTAGCCAAGTCCGGCATATATTTCTGCCAAAGGAGAAAAAAATGGTTAGGCAGAAAACAAAACTACGGTTATAGAATTGAACTAACAAAAACTAGAATCTCAAGCATCAAATCAAATGTCACAAGAAGTTAGAATCTAATACAACTCCCCAAAATATGGAAAAGAAAAGGAAAAAAAAATAATCATGTGCAATTGTGCATCAAATGTAACATACAACCTTTAGAGATGCAACAGCTTATAATTTTGGAATTATACACGCTTCAGTGTCCTTACTATTGATACTTACTAGAACTCATATCTTGGTCAATACAAATGTTGAAAAAAAAAAAAAGAGACAGTTCAAATTAATATCCACCAGAACAATTGTAGAGGAAAAGAATGAGAAACAAATAATATAAAAACCAGCAAAATACCTTCAGAAATAGGAAATCCACATATACCGAATTTCCTGCCAAAAGAGGTGTGTATGTTCCCACATGTCTCTTAACAAATTGTATAACCTGCATGGTTCCAGGAAACAAATATATAGCATGTTTTTTTTCTCTTTTGTTTTTCCTTTAGAAACAATAATTATGTAAATGAGATGGTAAAAATAAAAGCAATGAACTAGAATTTGTGTGACAAGAAATGATGGTAGTAACAACCAAACTTAAAGTATTAGATCCTAGGAAACAGTCAAAATGGAATGCGACTTTTTACAAGATGGTGCCAATACTGTTCATAGAAACAAGACAGCAACTAAATAGCCCTCTGTCAAACCTAGAGCAGGCACTCCATTTTGAGCACCACCATTATGACTACTATTCAAGGCAATGGTATAGCTCTTACAATGATGTTGACGTCATGCAGTTGTACTGCATAAATAGCACCATAAACTACATCTACTTGACTACTTTACCAATCTGATTAAGCTATTGCAGCACATACAACATTCAATCATGTTTTGCGATAATTTCTCTTCCAAATATCTTTTCCTCTGCAGGAATGGTACCTCAATCTACAATTGATCACCATGCGAAAGCATATTAAAATTCTTGTTACATAATCATTTGATATCCAGCAAATTGTTACAAAAAAGACAATTTTATGATTCACTTAAACCCATTAAAGAGCCACATGAAAGACTTCTCCAAAAAAAAAAAAAAAACTTATTTCTCCGCAGATACAAAAGCACTTAATTCCATGATTGATCACCTAAGCAAAAGAATTTTCATGCAATCCTGTTTTCAATCTTATATCTTCCTCTTCTTTATCACTTACTGTTTTAAGGCAAAGTAGCAATACAATAAAAGTGTGAAAAAGATATCAACAGCCAATGGTCACAACAGTAAAACATGAATCACATGAAGCCATCCATAGTGCAAATGTCAAAACAAAGCCTTCCACTTAAAAAAGATCATGCAAACCTGATCTTCAGCTTCTCTTTCACTCACTGTACTTTGGAGCACTTTCTTTGTCAAACCTAGAATAATCATTGACTTGTTAAATTGCCTAGGATAATGCATGAAAATCATAAGCATCCTTACCACTAGCTGCATGATGACTTTGACACCATTCCCCCATCTGATCTAAGCACTGTTTACTCTGATGGATAACCAGATCAGGACCCTAAAAGAGAACATATTAATGAAATATACAATAGAATTCATCTTATCAAATGATGCCAAACTAAGCATGTGCAAGCACGATTATTGCAACAAAATAGAGATCAAATAATACAGCAAAGGCAGGCACACAGTTGTATCCAAACACTTTGTTTACATAAAAACTTCAAAAGATTCATTCAGTTTGATTGAAAAGCAGCATTTTCCAATGTAATTTATCTTAAATCAAAAACTACAGCCAACGAAATTTTAATGCAAAACTTATTAGATTATGACTTGAAAAACTACCTTCACAAAATCAAGGCCAAGAATATAAATTATATCTAAGAATTTACAGAATTTCCACCTTTGCGATTATATCTAAGAATAGAAATTAAGTCCGCATGGCTCACAAGCATTTCAATGAACAATGTTGACAAGCTAGTAATTGTGCAATAAGCAAATAGCATAAGCTTATACCATTATGAAAAGTTCAAAACAATTTTAAACATTAAAGATAACAAACTAGGCCATGAACTGTACCTACTATTATGCTAGTAATGCTAAAACTGAAATATACCTCCACTGATTTAGCCAAATTGCCATCTGTAATTATACAAGCAATCTCCAGTATTCTATCAACTTCAATATTCAAACCTGCACAAGTAAAAGAAATAGAATATGATGTTTTAGATTCTACACCATTGTATAAGCAGCCAGCTCATAACCACAAAGTTTGTTGATACAAGGACGATAAAATAAATACAAAAAAAAAAAAAAAAAAAAAACAAATGTTTGTTTATAATCATGTTTTTGACTTTGAAAGAATTCAATGCAAATTAGCACTCAAATTTTTTCTTAGGATCATGCTTTAGATCAAGAGGTGTTCAATTGTGGAAAATTGCTTCTCTTTTTGAGAAACTGACCTGGAAAAATTAGAAAGAGGAATATACTGTTTGGTTAAAAAAATTTCTGATTAGATAATTAAAGAATAATTTTCCAAGTTTACAGTTTTATAACTAACTTGTAAAAAACAATTTAGAGTAGCTTTCAATTGAAAAGACAGAAAGCTTATCGGCTTCAAGTAATGTGCCCACTGTTGTCTTTTTCTTCCTGTTATTTTAAAAATACTATCCTACACCAAATAGTACAGGCACCACCTGTTCTCCATTAAAGTGAAAATTTTATTTTTAAAATGCAATCAGGTGCCACTAACATAGATAGTGGGATCTCCTTCTCCAACTATTGATGGCAAAACATGTCCAACAAAAAATAAATAAATAATAAAAGGCACGAACAAATCATTACACTGCTAGCTTATGCTATATGATAATTTTTATGTCAAATTTTTTTTTTTTTTCATTTCTTTAAATTTGTTAATTAGCTATTGTTCTTTTTATTTGAGCGAATATTACATCCATAAGGCTATACAATAAATTCAACAATAATTGTTCTCAATATTCAATTATGATGAGCAAATATTACATTGGGATAAAGACATTTTTAGTCTTTAATTTGACAATTTAGTATTTTAACTCCTTTTTTATAACAATTAAGTGTGGAAACCTTTTAAAAAAATAACAATAAAATGTATATGGCAGGTCACCAACAAGTTTCCCTTCAACAATGTACCATTTCAAAACTAAAGGACCTTATGGCCCCTAAACGTAAAAAAGCAAACACATATAATGGTAACAATAATAATAATATAATTTATTTAAATTAATTATATTTTTATATATTTATAATTTCAATCTTTAATTTTTTAGTTGATAAAAAATAAATATTAAAAATATTAAAAAGTACAATTTTACCTATCATCATTTAGAAGAATTTTTAATTAATGAAAAAGTAAAAATAAAAGTGTTTCTATTTTTATTTTTTTGTTTTTATTTCACTTTCACTCTCTTTATTTTACATTTTTCAGTAAATTTGAAGAAATTGAAATTTTGGTAGTATAAGATAGTGGTTTAAATAAATTTATTTCGATAAATATGTGTGTTACAAATTTATTATGATTTTAACAAGAAAAAGAAAGTATCGTTGTTTTCTAGTAAAAAAGGCAAATTTAAATTATTGTTATGAATAATTTTGTCATTTTTACTATATAACCTGCAATATATACTTTATTGTTATATTTCTACAAGTTGCAAAACTTAATTGTAATTAAAAAAAAAAAATAACTAACACATTGAATTGTCGAATTTTAAAAAGTTCAAAACACCAAAGATGTAATTATCCCTATTACATCTGTGTCTATGCTATAAATTCAACAATAATTATTTTCAATATTCAATTAAAATAAATCATTTTCAATATATAAATACTAACATAATAAAAGAATATTTAGCAATTCAATAAAATAAATAAATACTATCCATAAATTTTATGAAGAGAATAACCATAAAAAATATCAAAAAATTGGACAAACAAACAAGTTTTCTAGTTTCTAAATTTTCCATTAGGAGAATGAAATTTAGAAAGCTAAGAAATAAAGAGAAAAACTAAAAATGTTTTACACCATTTAACGAACCCTAACTTTCATCAAGTCATGAAATATTTGATAGAAGATGTAAACTCATCTTCACAATAACCTGCACTTTTTTGCAATCATCTTCACAATAATCTGCACTTATCTGCAACTACATATTCAAAGTCCAACCAAGAACTTGTAAAAATCCTAATTTCAATTAAAATTTTTTGGACACCTTAAAACAAGAAAAGAGAATGATAATAAGCTCCACTACTGAAGAATTTATTAATCAACAAAACCCATAAACAAGGATGTTCTGCGCTAATATTACAAGGGAATTGTCAATTCAACATTAAACTTGTCTATTTGACATTAAAGACCTTCAAGGACCATACAACTCCAATCTTTCTACAATATCTACCAAAAACAAAAGATAAGTGGTCATTCAAAATTGGGAAATCCTACACCTTCTATTTTTTCCCTACTGGTAGAAATCTCCAAAATAATTATCAAAACAAACCAATGCTATCTAAGAGCTGTTGATCCTCTATTTTTTATTTTAAGGTATGTTCCATATTAAAAAGGCTCATCAGTTCCCAAACAGTCGATCACCACTCCACAATATCTAGTAAGATTTAACATTAAAACCTCAGTGGCACCTATTTGAAATTTCAACACATCTTATCATTCCCCAAAACCAATCTTTGTACTCCCCATAGGAACCAAAATAACCAGCCAATTGAGAACACACTCCAATCATCCACTGCAAAATGCAGTATGCATAACATCTGACCCCTAGAACAAGCAACAAAGTTAGCAAAATGAGCATTCTTGTTTTCTTCATTCCTAGGTGAGCCTAGACATCAAATACTTGATGGTTCACCTTGCCAAGTATCCTCCCAGAATAACACCCTTCACCTGCTCACCAAAATTGTAAATGAATCTAGAGATTTCCCCCCTACAGAGAAGGTGTTTTAAATCCAAAACATCAAATAGTTTTACAAATCATATGTTTCAATGAATACCATCTCACACATTAGATAAGCAAGAAAAATTAGATAGGAATTAGCAGATAATTTACCACAGACTTACCAGTCATTTCCATGTCAATCCAAACAAGAGGCATCTTGTACTCCACTGAAGATGTATCTACACTTTTTTCGTTCCGTTTCCCATTTTCTGTCACCAAACCAGAGGCAGATCCATTCACAATATTCCTATTATTTCCTGTCACAAACAAACATAACAGAACATAACATAACATCAAACTATTAATGCACTCAAATTTCTCATTAATCAAAATACAAGAAACAATAGAATTTCTAATCAAATGACTCTCAATTTGAACTCCTCATACTGACGAAGTTGTAGTCCACGAAGAACCTAAACCTATTGTTAACTTTGTAAGGGAGCAGTGGCAGCCGAAACCCTAAACCCCTAATGGCGTATGTGTGCGTGTGCGTGTGCGCGTGTTGTAGCATCGGTACCTGCATTATTAGTAGCGATAGGTACAATTTTGGAGGAAGAAGAAGTTGAAGCGTCGACTTGATCATCTTCAGCATCTAGGCCTAGCACAGAAAATGCATTGGATAGGCAGTCCATGAGATGTCAGACAAAGAAAACAGTTAAAATTCAGTGGAAGCACAATTTGATATTAAAGCTTTTATGGATGGTATAGCGAAGGAGTTATGTGGATTTAGGTTAGGTTGACAACAGCAGAGGAAGAGACCAGAGGATGAGTCGCTGCGAGGCAGAGGCTGATGAACGTGGCTTGAGAAGAAAGGAGGTGAAAAGGGAAAGTTGTCCGATTATCCGATAGATATTAACAGTTTTGAATGGATAAAATAGAAATTGGCCAAATGCATAGTTTCACCCCTGAACTTTATGCGATTAACCTTTGACACCTCTCAACTTTAATTATTTTCTATTTAACCTTTTAACTTTTATTTTGAACCTATTTAACCTCTACAGTACATAAAATTAACATTTTTAAGAAATGAATGTTGATATGGGTGAAAAAAAAACTTCTATGCACTAAAATAATGTTAAATTAAAAGAAGTAATATAATTAAAAATAATTTTTTTCTAAGTTTTTTGTATTAATTTTTATTTTTTATTTTATTATTTTGAGACTAATTTTTAAAATTTTATACGTTTAAAATCATTTAAAATCAAATATTTGTTTATTTTGATATTGTATAAATTAAATAGAATTGAAAAGTACAAATTTAAGGGTAAAAAAGGTTCAAAATAAAAGTTTAAAAGTTGAATAAGAAATAATAAAAGTTGAAGAATGTCATAAGTTAATCGTGTAAAGTTTATGGGTGAAACTATAAATTCAGCCGATAGAAATTTGTAAAAATGTGGGGGAAATTTTATCATTACTTTATTTTTAACCTATTTTGATCCTTTTTTTTTATCATTTAAATTTTTGAGGGCTCCTAGGATAGCGGGAGGGGATCAAACCCCCGCCCTCTACCTGGATGTCCTCATGCTTTAGCCATTAGGCTATCTAGATAGGGATATTTTGATCCCATTTTATGTTTATTAACATAGGATGAAATTACGTTTTATCATCAAATGGTGATATTTTGTAAAAAATAAAGTAATAATAGAATATTTATATGCTAAATTTTAAATATTAAATTAATTAAAATGTTTTATTTTTAAATTATACTTTATTTTTTAATTATAGTTATTATTTAAAAAAAAAGATTAAGAATACAAATATTATTTTTTGTTCATTAAACTAAATTTGAAAAATATAAATATTATTTTAATTTCTTTATATTTTAGTTAAGTTCTTTTATTTATTTTTATATATTAGCATGCATTTATAAAATTGTCATGGTTTTGTTAACGTGTATATTCTATTTCTGTCCTTGTGTTAACTTTGAAAAAATTTCATTTATTATATAAAACTTGAAAATAATTTTTTTTTTTTATTTTTTATCATAATAAGTAAATTTTTCGAATTCTTACCAATATTGCTCCATGTAGGGGTGAGCATCGATTGAAGAACTCTACGAATTTAAAATCTCTGAAACCATACTAAATTTTAAAGATTTTAAAAGCAAAATCTTCAATATCGTACCAATTTTAAAAATCTCCAAACCAGTACCATCCCATTTTTTTGAGACGGTTCGATACAGAGATTCGATTTTTTCAGAATGGATAGATATAGTACGATTAAAATAGGAATTCAGAAATTTACACATTTTATAATATAAAATTGAGATTAATAACAGTATTATTTTCTATTTAATAATAATAATTGTTGATTTTTAACAATTATTGGCTTCTTAATAACTAATTTATTTATATTACACATATATAATAAAAATAAGAATTATAATAATTTTATTTAACTCATTAATTTTAAATACTATCAATAAAATTACTTAATAAACATAATAATTAATAAGTTATTAAATATAATAAAAACTTTATATATATATAATTAATTTTAAATAATATTATAGGCGGCAGGATTCAACGCACGCTCAAGTATTTGATAACCTTGACACTTTAAGAATTTAAAATTTTGGTCTACTAGAGACCGCTATTGAGACCGGTATTGTCTAATGGAAATAAAATTATGACCCTTTGATGATTAGATTGGGACAATGACAATAACAATTGCGCCCTTGCTCGGTTGCACTTTAAGAATGCTTTTACGGTTGCATGACTGCTTTAATTGTGGTTGATTTTCAAATGTGGATGAGACACTCCATTTGCCCCATAAACTTTGTCACTCTTGAAACTCATATAATTATTGTACTGTGAAAGAGAACCTTATCTCTATCAAAATTGCCTCCTAGATTGACATTGCAACTAATTTTATTTTATATTCTTTCTTTTGCCTAAGCCACCCTCTTTTGAGAGTTTTCAAGCCTAGCGATGTCTTTATTTTTTTCATTTTATTTATTTTCTCTCTTTTTCCTAGGTTGCCCCCTTTTTGAAGTTTTCAACCTAGTTGGGTGGTTGCAGACGATTGACTCATATTTTTGCTATGTGCGCTAAGGGTCTTTTCTTATTACTCTTACAATTGATTGCTTGATAATTTGATGTTTGTGTTGCCACATTGGCTATCGATCACATGAGTTCACTGCTAATTTTGAAAAGTTAATGTCTGACACTTCGTGTATTAACATCATATCGATCATGCTCATTTTATATGATTACTTCTTTATTATAACTAGACATGCTTCATTATGCTTTTTATTGATCAGCCATTTGCGAGTTTTCTGACCAACTATTTTTCTAGCTCACAATTAGTATGGACTTTTATTTTGAAACTTTGAGATTGGCATCGCACATTATCAGGAATGATCTATGAAAGTGGGTGCTAGAAGATTAACTTTCAAAGATTTATTTGGGTTTGGTTTTTCTAGGTATGGGTGGTATTGGTGAATGGTGGTATAGATGTGAACTTTTCATCCTTTCTTTCTTTATTTTTATTTTCCTCTTTCTTTTTATTTCTTCCTTTTTTATTTTCTTTTCTTTTTTTAATATAAATGGTCAATTTATTCTATGTGGAGTTTTATAATGCTAAAAGAAAAATTGAAATTTGATTCCTGATATTTAGCTTCCTTTTGTTCTTTTTATAAAAAAAATCTCTCTACCATTCAAGCATAACATAACGTGCACAATTAAAAAAAAACATAATCATATAAATTAGGCAATTTGATATTTATTAGCACAAAATAAAAAATATTATAGCAAAACATTGTTCTAAATTATTACAACCATGAGAGACAACAACTAAAATGAGTTATGAGTATTCGGCTTCAGGTCAGCTTCAGTATCCACTCCAAAGTGGTACAATTCTTTAAAGTTTGTTATGCCCATGTTCTTCAATTTGTTAGCCAAAGGTGGAATGCATACTTCTATGGCTATGTACAGTTGATTTGGTTCTGCAGGTCTATGGTTCATTTGAGTCAACTTTCCCCTCCATCTAGTTAGGAAGCTCGTGAAAGATTCATTAGGTCCCTGCCTTATATTCTGTAACTCTTGAAGGAAGATTTTAAATTGAGAATCTATCCCATATTGTTTAATGAACGCTGAACACAGCACCTTCCAGTCCTCCTGAACAGGTGCATCTAGTGTGTAATACCACTTAACAATAGTTCCTTTTAATGACATTAGAAATTGTTTGACAATTTGCCCCTTAGTCAAGACGTACTACTAGAGATGAAGGTGAGGGTTCAAAACTTGAATTTTGGGGTACTGGTTCCTCTTCCTCCAGATTTAAGTCAGCAAAGTCACAGTTGAGTTCATTTTTCTTCATTGTAGTCTGCAGTTGATCCATTTATTTTTTCAAGTCTTTTATCCATTCTAGTTTAGTTAGACCTTCCATTACTTTCAGTTTTTCCTTAAGTGGCTCACCAACAATGGTTCTGGTTTTAAAGTCTTCTTCATCAATAAGCCTCTTTCCATGTCTCTGAACATTTGTTGCATCTCATCCTTGATTTTCGTCAAAATTTTTGCTTGTAAGATTCAACATCAAAATTGGAGGATCCCAACATTCTGCTTCCTTGTGAAGTGGTCTTAATTAATTGATTTGATGCTTGATATTGGTATATCAAATTACCCTTGATTTACTTCTAAATAAGAAGAGACTTTTGGCTATAAATAATAAATTTTTTAAAAAATCAAAATAAGTGACATGTATGCGTGAAATGCAAGTTATTTTTTTTTATTTTTTTTATTTTTTTCATTTATTTATTTACAAACAAAAAGCAAACACAAATACAAAAATGTAAATACAAGTAAGTCATAAGCAAAACCTTCCAGTCTTATTCCTCCCACACACATGTTAAATGGTGAGTCTCGTATCCTAAAATTTTTTGTCTGAATTTTGATTATCATCAGGGGATAACAAAATTGATATACATACAAATCTCTCGATACGATAATAACAAATAGGTAGCAAATCTTATAAATAAAACCAAAGTTCAACAAAATAAGCCATAATAGAAGGGTAGGTCCCAACCTAAAATGGTCAATTATTATTAGGTTCGAGCTTTATAAATAAGACTACTATATGGCATCAAACACATACATCTTGGGAAGAACTTAGGAGAAGTTGTTAAGCCACTAAATGAGTTGAGTCTTGGATAAGATCAAAGGTTCCCATAGCGTTACACTAGCCCTAACGTCTCCCTACTCAAGGGTCTGATCGATCGAGAATTAGCACCGACTATGAGTGACAATAGCCATATACACTACCACCAGGACTGAGTGCGCATTATGTAAAATGGTATCTTGAAGGCATAAGAAATAATCAAATAATTAAAAATAATAAAATACAGAATACTGAAATTAGTTTCTCTATTCCCTAATGGAGTCACCACTGTAGGCGGTGGGGTTTAGTTTACGTCTAAGTATTGGATGACCACATCATTGTGCGGGCTCAAGACCCTTTAGGGAATACAATTCGAGCTATAAATCCTAGATCAGAGATGGAGTCACCATCCGGGTGAGATCCAGGACACACTATACAACAATTGGATCCCACAGAAAGGCCCAACAATTGGTCTCAAATACTGGATCTGAAAACTAGGCATGGGCTTTTTGAATGCCGACTCGACCTTGTGATTGACCTCCGTTTGTGTTTCGCATTTTATTATCTTTATTTATTTAATTATTTCTTTATTAACATCCAAAATTGAAATTGCCTCCAAACAATTTTCGAATTTTACAATTAAGTTCAAAATTTTAATTAAACCATTTTCATTCAATTAAGTCTGATTCATCACATTATACGTTCAACGCATTCACCATATCACAACCATTCATCCATTCATCAACAAATAATAATAAATAAAATAGAATAAATAAAAAGTGCATGCAAAGAAAGAGGAGAGGAGAAATGAATTATAACCCAATATCATAAAAAAATATTAATTAAAATACAATTCACAGAATAATAAAATTAAATACGGGTCCATGATTAATCATTCAACTATTTCAATTAAATACATACAAAATAAAATATTAGACCCACAATGCAATAGTAAACAATAAATAAAAAAATTAAAATGACATAATAATGATAATTACTATTATAAATTACACAATCTAATTATGGAAAAAGAACCAAGAAACATTTAAAGCTGAAATTAAAATATAAGAAGCAATAGATCTAAAAAATGAAAAGTGAACCAATATACATATATCAAATAATATCAAAATGTATAAGGAAAAAATGTCAAATTCAAATAAATTTTATTATCAATAAAAAATTACCAAATTTATGAAGATTTCCTAAAATAAAATGATATTAAAAATGCAAAATCAGAATTAAGTTTAAAATTAATTACAATATTTTATAATTATAATATTATTAAAATTGTTTCTTACTGATTTAAATAAAATTAAAATCAAACAACCTAATTTCACTAAATTAATTGAAATATAAAAATAATTACAAAATTAATATAATTGAATAAACAATAAAAGAAATTAAATAACAAAGAAACAAAAACAGAATTGAATAGTCCCCGTCTAAGTAGCCTAGTGGCTAAAGTACGGAGACATCCGGGTAAAGAGCGGGGGTTCGATCCCCCTCTCCCCGCTTTTCCAGGAGACCATAGAGCTTTAAACGATAAAAAAAACAGAATTGAATAAGTAAAAAATTAAAACAAAACAAGTCAAAACATTAAAAAAATAAGTAGAAGACAAAACATAAATAATAAAAGAAAACGAAAGGGGAGCACCTGTTGGGATTCATGCCTACATTTATCTCATGATTTTCATCCCAACAGGTGTAGACCTCCCAAAAAAAATACTTTATATATTTTTATTGTTTCTAACCTCAATGGACGGAAGAAAGAAATAGACTGTATGCATATGTGTGTGTAAACCTAATACAATTAATGTAGGGGTAAACACGGGTCGAGAAAATTTGGAAATTAAAAATTTTCATTACCGTACTAAATTTTGTAAATTTTAAAAATAAAATTTTTAGTACGAGTACCAAATTTAAAAATCTTCATATATTGTATCATACCAAATTTTTTTTAACAGTTTGGTACAGAGATTTGGTTCTTTCGGAACGGATCGGTATAGTACGGTACGGCTCGGGAATTCTAAAATTTAAATACATTTTATAGTACTAAATTGAGAATAATAACAATATTCCTTTATATTTAATTATAATAAAAAAATCATTTTTGATAGATATTATCATGAGACTAATTTTAAGAAAAATTTTCTTACCTATACAAAGAAATTGTCAAGTCTCTAAAGTATGTAAAATATTTTCACTATTTTATTTCATGGATTAATAACAGACAAAAAAAACTTTCTATAACTCTATTAAAATTAAAATTTATTTTAATTTTTTCTTAATAAAGATAGTCATGTAAACTAATTATTTACCAAATAAAATATCTAATCATCCATACATGTTAGTTATAGATAGGGTTCAATGAAAATGAATTGAAATAAACATAATATATTATTGCTTTCTTAATTCCTCAAGATGATCATTATAAAATATAAAATTGAGGTCATTCCCATTTCAAAACTCTAAATAAAATTAATCGTGATACTTGAAAAAAACTAATAAAATGATAATAAGACTAATAATATTATTTACCTCATTAAATTGAAATAATATCAATAAGATTACTTATAAAAAATAATAATTAATGAGTTATTAAATATAATAATAACAATTTATTTTAATTAATAAAAATGACTTAACTTTTATTATTTATTGTTTGTAAGGTCACTATTTAATTTAATCAAAACGACATAGTTTTAGACAAAACAACGTCATTTTGATATTCTATAATATATGTTTTTATATATTAACATATAATAAAATAATAATTATGATAATATTATTTAACTAATTAATTTGAAAATGATAATAATGTGACACCTCTTCCCACCGGCACCTATTTCATCCAGCACTAATCCCCTGGTTGTCCGCCCGAGGCACCGACATGAAAAGGCTTCACTTCTAAGTTAAAACCCACCTAACATCACTTTATCATACAACATTTCCATATCAATCATGTAACATCTGTGTCCTTGAACCGGATTAATTAAAGTTCATGATAATTAAGGATTATTCGAATATATTAAATTAGTGTTGAATGGAGAAATTATTATTATTTCAGGTAAATAATTAAGAAGGTGATTATCTTGTATTAATTCGATGTTATTAGATTGAAATTTCTCTGAATAATTATTGTCATTTTATTATTATGGAGACTAAAGAAATAAATGAGTTATATTAAATAGGAGTTGGAAAGGATGAAATTGAATAAGAAATAAGGACTTTATTGAAAGAATTGAGAATGGAATGAAGCAAAGATAGAGAACGAAAAAGATTGAGGATCAAAGTGGATAGAGGTAAGTGGAATGGTTGGTTCTGTAGAAGAAAAAGATGGCTACGGTATAGGAAGAAGAAGAAGAAGGGAAGGAAGGAAAAAAGAGAGGAAAAGAAGGAGAAAGGAGAAGAAGAAGAGCTCTGAAAAACTTAGAATCTGAACCAAGCAAGGAATTCAAGAAATTCACAGGAGAAAACGTTGAGTGGATTCAAATTGTTGTTGGTTTTTCTTGCAAATTGAATTTTGAGCCATTTTGTGTATAAAGGCTAGGGTTTGACGATTTTCTTTAGATCTAGGGTGATCTAAGTTATTTTAAGAATGTTCATCCATGTTTTGAAGTGTTATGCATGTTATATGACTATTGGGTGCTGTAAAATTGAGTTTGGACCATTAAATCTGTAAATTTTACCTCTGAAGTTCGTATTCCAGTAGTATAGAGGCGTACATCTGTTCGTACAGGCGTACATCTGCCCACAAAGGAGGCGGGTGCCCCTGTACAGAGGCTGACGCCCCTATGGCAGAGTCATGAGCCTCTACACAGAGGCACACACCTCTGTGGAAGAGGAATGTGCCTCTGTAGCTGAGGCATGCGCCTCTACACAGAGGCACATGCCTTTGTGGTCCAAAAGGATGCCTCTAGGTCCGTTTCGCGAACTTTTTGTTTAGAAACTTCAATTTTTTGAATGGTATCTTAAACCGAACATTAGAATAATGTACCAGAACATAAAAATGATTGGAAAATACTTTTCATTGATAAATGACACGAGATTTATAAGTCTCGGACAAAGAGACTAAATCACTAAATCGTATATGAAAGAAAGTCAAAGTTTGAAAGTTCTGTGAATGTTTGTGAATGAACATTGAAATGATATAATTATACCCTTACAAATATTATGAATATTATATAAAGATTATATATGATAAGAGTTGGTAATATATGTATATATGAGAGGAGCTGGCCACTCGAATGATAACTATCTTTGAGATAGCGTAGGGATTCAGAGGTGCCTTTGGGGCAAATCCTTATAGTTTTACTGTATGCATACGATGTATTGTGAATGATCTCGTGAATGATCATGTGAACTGGCTAGTATGGGCCATGAGAAAAAGAATTGAGATGATTATGAGATAAATATTGATTTTTGTATATTATTATCAATTCTTGGAGGAATTAGGGAATATATGTATATATATATATTCTAATAACAACAATGGAATATGTTTAATCATTGAGACAATATGATTTGTAATAATATTGATTTATGCTCAAAGGAATGAAACTCTCAATATCTAAACAATTGAATGGAATAACCATTAAAGAATTCAAATCATAATTATGAGTATGTTGCTTTTAACTATTCTTTTATAAGAATTCTATTTAATTATTGATCGAGGAACTAAGACCTCAAGTGTATTTAAGTTGTTTTGGAAAGGTATTTACATCAAATTATGAGATTTAAAGTGGATGTTTATTTGCAAGAATTATGAAAATCATTAAATAATTCTCATGTGATGAGATCTTTTATTAAATATTTTATGGAAATAAAATACTATTTATGAAAAATTTATTTGGAAAATTATGTTCATTTATGCAAATTAAACAACTCTGAAACTATTGCTGGGAATATGTTCAAAATTAGTTTGATTTTATATTTGGCAACTAAAGAGATTTTAGCTGCTCACTGGGTAATTTTTTATGAAATTACTCACCACTGTTTTAAAATAATTTTCCCAGATTAGGGTAGTAGTTAGCACTGGAGGAAGAAATGGTAATTTACTGATGATGGTGTATGAGATTACTGAGGCAGAGACCCTTGTGTGATACATTGTGCATCACGATTCTGATGCCGAGCTAGTGTTCCGGATCATGGTTCAGCCTATAGGGGTGGAGGTCATTCTGTCTGTTGTCTGAGAGGATCATTTGGATGGAGTCTGCATGACCTTCCGTTTCCTCTATGCCACTTTCACTGACGCCCAGGTCACCCTCTCCTAGGTGTGATGCAGATTTGACATCTGCATATTTTTGGGCTTTTAGAGCTTTTTGCTAGAGGCCTTAGACACCCCTTGTGCTTATTATTGGGATATTTTTAAGCCATAGTGCTAGAGAGGTTGTGAGGGTGTGGCGAGGGCTAGAGCTGTCATTTTACCACCACCATCATTTTGCTGATTTGGTCGGCCAGAGTTCCGACTACTTGAGAGAGAGATGCTACAATCATAGATACCTATATATTAGGTTATTATTTTCATTAGCATTTAGTACTCTCAACTTTGTACATTTGATGTATATACTTTTATCATAGATGATGGATATATTGTACTACTGATATTATTATTATTATTTATGAGTTGTTGTGATATTAAGAGTATCCTTGCCATCTGTGTGTATTATGAGTACTTGATTATGGAAAAATATCACAAAAAATTGTATTATTGTGATTGAGTACTATCTTAAGAAGAAATAAAGATATTGTATAATTGTCCACCAACATATACTTGTAGTTATATAAGATTGAATAGTAATCAATTATGGAAATGTTCATATGAAGTTATCATTATACAATGATTAAAATTCTAGTATTAAGCAAGTGAAAAATTTTATTGCTAAGAGATTTTTTCTGATTCTAGAGGTGACACTTTTATTATCATTAATTCTTTAATTATGTGCATTAATTGAGTTAATGGTAGTGAGGGCGTGACAGTTTGATATCAGAGCCTAGGTTATTAGGTTCTATAGACATTAAGAAATATTATATTATATGTTATAGATATTAAGAAATATTGAGTTGGTGGATATTAATTGTGGAATATATATATAAAGGATGATGATGAGAATTTCTAAAGTTTTGTGATTTTATTTTTAGAGAATGGCAAGAACTAGAGGTGGATTATTAAGGAATCAAGGTAGAGGAATTGAGCAAGGCCGTGGTAGGGCTAGAGGTAGAGGCAGAGGACGTGATGTCCAGCCAGATAGAGTCAGGCTAGCTGAGCTAGCAAATGTTTCTACTAGGAGTAGAATATCTCAACGAGAATCATCTCCATCGTTTGCTTTAATTAGCAATGAAGAGATAAAATATCGAATATTCGAGCGGATAGTCTACAAGGTAGCTCTACTTCAGCTACCTCTGCATTGATCTTTGAGCATGTACCTAGAAGGGCGAGGAATGTATATCAAGCACCACCACCGGTGATGCCCGTGAATGTGCCTAAGCAGCCAGCAGCTCCGGTAGTACACATAGATGCTACTGATTTGGTTAGAACAATGACAATGGTGATAGCAGAGCGAGAGAGGTATAAGAAGCCCAGAGACATCATAGAACATGCGAAAAAGTATAGGGCATACGATTTCCACGGAACTCTAGACCCCGTACAAGCGGATAAGTAGGTCAGAATGGTGGATAAGGCTTTTAACACATTGCAGCTTAGTGATGAAGAAAAAGTTGGCAATGTGTATGGTCTCATGTTTGAGAAAGTAGATGATTAGCTGATGAGAGTGAAGAATCTATATGAGGAAGCTTTCACATGGCAACTTTTCAAAGAAGAGTTTTGTAGAGAATACCTAACTGAGACCTTTCAGAAGCAGAGAAAAGCTTCTTTCATGAATCTGGTATAAGAAATAATGTTTGTCAGAGAATACACTGACAAATTTTAGGATTTATGCCAGTACGTGAGGGATATATATCCTACTGAAGAAGCTAAAAGTGATAAGTTCCGTGATAGCTTGCATGTGTCTCTGAGAGAAAAGTTGAATCTATATGCTGGAACAACCTTTCGAGGTTGGGTAGAAAAGGCGATGGAATAGGAAAGACTTGATAAGGAATTGGAAATAGTAAATTGACCAAGATCTCACTATCCATAAGGATGGAGTAATAATAGTCAGAAGTCAAGATTTAATCCCTACTCAAGGAGTAATCAGCGGTCCGGAGGAAATGTTCGACTGCAGGGTAGCCAGATGTCTGTGAGACAACCAGCGCCTTCTTTCCGATCAAATACTTTTAGAAATGTTCTGAGAGGAGGAGAAGTAATAACTTGGTGTAATATATACAGGAAGAACCATGTGGGCAGTTACAGTCGGAGTAATGTGAGGTGTTTTAAGTGCAATGAACTTGGACACTATACCCAGGAATGTACTAATGGTATGATTAGAGAACCCTCAGTTCAAGGGTCGAATGCCCCTAGATCGAAAAGAGTAGAAAGGCCCCCTATTATTGTAAGACCTACTGGTGATAGAAGTGAGGCCAGTAGAGCTCCATAGGCTCAAGAGAGACCTACAGAACAAACCAGTGCCACAAAAAATGTTCAACAAGTGAGGATTTATGTAGTGACTAAAAAGGATACCGAGAATGCACCATACGTAATTAGGGGTACGGTTTTTATTTACAGTAAATTAACATATGTGTTAAGGCAACTTTCTCTTTTATATCATCTACATTTATCCTGCATAATAAGTTTGAGTTAGCTGATAAAGATGAACCAGTTTTGGTTAGCATGCCTATGGGAGTCAGTGTGATTTATGACAAAGTTGTTAAGAATGTTGTGATTAAACTAGGTGATGATGAGATGGAATGGGATTTTATACCCTTACCTCTTAGCGATTTTAATGTTATATTAGGTATGGATGGGCTGAGTTGCAATAGAGTGAATGTAGATTGCTTTGAAAAGTGAGTAGTATTTGAAAAGGCAGATGGTAAAAAGATTCATTTTATGGGAGAGAATAGAAAAGCTCTAACTAAGATAATTTCAGCCATGATAACTATAAAGTACCTTAGGAAAGGATATGATGCGTATCTAGCCTTTGTGGTGGATAAAAAGATAGAGGAGATAGATTTGAGGAGAGTGCCTATAGTGAATGAGTTTGAAGATGTGTTTCCTGAGGAGTTGCCAGGATTACCACCTGATAGGGATATTGAATTTGAGATTGAGTTGTTGCTGGGTACAACTCCTATATCTCAGGCTCCGTATAGAATGGCTCTAGTAGAATTGAAAGAGTTAACAGTGCAGCTGTAGGAGTTATTGGATAGAGGCTTCATTAGGCCAATTTTTTCTCTATGGGGAGCACTAGTATTATTCATTAAAAAGAAAGATGGGTCTATGAGGTTATGTATAGACTACAGGCAACTGAATAAGGTTATAATTAGAAATAAGTACCCATTGCCGAGGATTGAGGATCTATTTGATCAGCTCCAAAGAGCTACAGTGTTTTCTAAGATAGATTTGAGGTCGGGGGACCATCAATTAAAGATTAAGGAGTTTAATGTTTCTAAAACTGCTTTTAGAATAAGATACAGACATTATGAGTTTTTGGTGATGCCGTTTGGGCTAACGAATACACCTACAACATTCATGGACTTGATGAATAGAATGTTCAAACCTTATTTAGATAGGTTTATAATTGTGTTTATTGATGACATTCTAGTATATTCTAAGTCTATTGTAGAGCATGAAGATCATTTGAGGATTATTTTGGAGATTTTGAGAGATAAGCATCTTTATGCTAAGTTTAGTAAATATGAGTTCTGGTTGAATAAGGTGGTATTTTTAGGCCATGTAATATCGGTTGAGGGAGTATATGTGGATCCAAGCAAGATTGCGGCTATAGTAAATTGGGAACCACCTAGGAGTGTGACAGAAATTCAAAATTTCTTAGGGCTGGCAGGGTACTACAGGGGATTTGTTTGATATTTCTTAATTATTGCTTCACCTTTGATGAAGCTATTGAGAAAGAATATAAAGTATAATTGGACTCTTGAGTGCCAGCAGAGCTTTGAAGTTTTAAAGGAGAAGTTAACCACTGCTCCTATTTTGACTCTTCTGGTAGAAAGTGATAGATTTGTGATGTATAGTGATACTTCAAGACAAGGGTTAGGTTGTGTGTTTATGCAGAAGGCCAAAGTAGCTGCTTATGCATCCAGACAGCTGAGACCTCACGAACAGAACTATCCCATGCATGATTTGGAGTTGGCAACGGTAATTTTTGCCCTAAAGATATGGAGACATTATCTTTATGGGGAAACATGCCAAATATTCACTGACCATAAAAGTCTCAAGTATATCCTTGGCCAGAAGGATTTAAATTTGAGACAAATGAGATGGGTGGAGTTGCTGAAGGACTACAATTGCACGATTGAGTACCACCCGGGTAAAGCCAATATAGTAGCAGATGCTCTTAGTCGAAAATCGACTAGAAATCTGCATTATATTCGGGCTATAAGGATGCCCATGCTGATTGAACTCATGAGATTGAATGCTGAGTTTGATGTAGCTACGCCTGATAGCATTTTGGCCACCTTGAAGGTGAGGCCATTATTACTATAAAGAATTGCTCAAGCTCAGAGGACCGATGACGAAGTACTAAAATGGATTGAGGATGTAAAGAGTGGGAAGAATAAAGATTTGAATTATGATGAATAAGGAGCGATAAGAATGGGGAAGAGAATGTATGTGCCGAATAAAGAAGAATTAAGAAGAGAGATAATGGAAGAAGTGCATTATTCTGCGTATACGATGCATCCGGGAAGCACCAAGATGTACCAAAATTTGAAGGAGAATTATTGGTGAAAAGGGATGAAGAAGGATATTGCAGAATATGTTTCCAAGTGTTTGACGTATTAGTAAGTTAAAGCTAAACATAGACACCCAGCTGGTTTATTGTAATCATTGACAATACCAGAATGGAAATGGGAACATATAACCATGTATTTTGTAGTGGGATTACCGAGGACGTAGTAAAGAAATGATGCAGTATGGGTAATTATGGATAGATTGATGAAATCTGCTCATTTTCTGCCTATCAAGATTAGTTATAGTTTGAATAGGCTGGCAGAATTATATATTAAGGAGATAATAAGGTTTCACAGAATGCCAGTATTGATTATATCTGATCTTGATCCGAGGTTTATCTCGAGATTCTGGTCAAGTTTGTAAGAAGCTTTAGATACTAAATTGAGATTTAGTACTGCTTTTCATCCTAAGACTAATGGATAATCTGAGAGGACTATTCAAGTGTTAGAGGATATGTTGAGAGCTAGTGCCTTAGATTTTGGTGGAAATTGGGATAAGCAAGTGCCTTTAATGGAGTTTGCTTATAACAATAGTTATCAAAGCAGTTTAGATATAGCACCATTTAAGGCTTTGTATGGCCAGAGATGTAGAACTCCCATATGTTGGGAAGAAGTTGGAGAAAGGAGGTTGTTGGGTACTAAGTTGGTCCAGTTGACAACCAATAATATTCAAACAATTAGGGCCAATCTTAAAACAGCTTAGGATAAGCAAAGAAGTTATGCGAATCTTAAGAGAGCTAATATTGAATTTATGGTGGATGATAGAGTTTTTCTAAAAATATCTCCCTGGAAATGTGTAATAAGATTTGGTAAGTGGGGATAATTGAGTCCCAGGTTTATAGGGCCATATGAGATTATTGAACGAGTTGGACTAGTGGCCTATCGTCTAGCTTTGCCACCAAATCTGGAAGGAGTACATGATGTGTTCCATGTGTCCATGTTACGGAGGTATAAAAATGATCCCACTCAAGTTTTAAAAGAGCAGCCGGTAGAACTAGAGAAAAATTTTAGTTATAAGGAAGCACTTATAGCAATTTTGGCTGGGGAACAAAAAGTTTTGAGGAATAAAATTATTCCTTTAGTCAAAGTGTTATGGAAAAATCACTCCCAAGAAGAAGCTATATGGGAGCGAGAAGAGGACATAAGGCATAGATATCCAGGACTTTTGTAATTGATTTTTGCTTGTACAAATTTTGAGGATGAAATTTTTATTCGGAGAGAAGAATTGTAACATCCGTGTCCTTGAACCGGATTAATTAAAGTTAATGATAATTAAGAATTATTCAAATATATTAAATTAGTATTGATTGGAGTAATTGTTATTATTTTGGATAAATAATTAAGAAGGTGATTATCTTGTATTAATTCGATGTTATTTGATTGAAATTTCTCCAAATAATTATTGTCATTTTATTATTATAGAGACTAAAGAAATAAATGAGTTATATTAAATAGGAGTTAGAAAGGATGAAATTGAATAAGAAATAAGGACTTTATTGAAAGAATTGAGAATGGAATGAAGCAAAGATAGAGAAGGGAAAAGATTGAGGATCAAAGTGGATAGAGGTAAGTGGAGTGGTTGGTTCTACAGAAGAAAAAGATAGCTACGGTATAGGAAGAAGAAGAAGAATAGAAGGAAGAAAAAAAAGAGGAAAAGAAGAAGAAGAGCTCTAAAAAACCTAGAATCTAAACCAAGCAAGGAATTCAAGAAATCCACAGGAGAAAACAGTGAGTGGATTCAAATTGTTGTTAGTTTTTCTTGCAAATTGAATTTTGAGCCATTTTGTGTATAAAGGCTAGGGTTTGATGATTTTCTTTAGATCTAGGGTGATCTAAGTTGTTTTAAGAATGTTCATCCATATTTTGAAGTGTTATGCATGTTATATAACTCTTGGGTACTATAAAATTGAGTTTTGGACTATTAAATCTGTAAACTTTACCTCTGAAGTAAAGGGAATGGGAGTTCAAAGCAACCAAATATGTGAAATTTTAAAATTTTGGAAGCATGCAACACTTGCACCAAGTTTGAATCCATTCAATGTCCCAAGAACCAAATCACATGCATTTACACAACTAATAATGCTTTATGGATAATATTTTAACAATAAACAAAGTAGTCATGTAATCACATTACAAGTCCTACATACTAAGAGTTGAGTAACACTTACAAAACTCCCAAGTATGTAGAACGCTCGACAAGCTTTTATTATTGCGATCCACTGGTTC